>CAEGAD010044487.1:0-10707 GCA_903067055.1 Poeciliopsis paucimaculata
TAGAACACTGAGATCTAGAACACTGAGATCTAGGACAAAGAGATCTAGAACACTGAGATCTAGAACACAGAGATCTATAACAAAGAGATCTAGGACAAAGAGATCTAGAACACTGAGATCTAGAACACAGAGATCTAGAACAAAGAGATCTAGAACAAAGAGATCTAGGACACTGAGATCTAGAACAAAGAGATCTAGGACACAGAGATCTAGAACACAGTGATCTAGGACACTGAGATCTAGAACACTGAGATCTAGAACAAAGAGATCTAGAACACTGAGATGTAGAACAAAGAGATCTAGAACAAAGCGATCTAGAACACTGAGATCTAGAACACAGAGATCTAGAACAAAGAGATCTAGGACAAAGAGATCTAGAACAAATAGATCTAGAACACTGAGATGTAGAACAAAGAGATCTAGAACAAAGCGATCTAGAACACTGAGATCTAGAACACAGAGATCTAGAACAAAGAGATCTAGGACAAAGAGATCTAGAACAAATAGATCTAGGACACAGACCTAGGACAAAGAGATCTAGAACACTGAGATCCAGAACACTGAGATCTAGAACAAAGAGATCTAGAACAAAGAGATCTAGGACAAAGAGATCTAGAACAAATAGATCTAGGACACTGAGATCTAGAACACTGAGATCTAGAACACTGAAATCTAGAACACTGAGATCTAGAACAAAGAGATCTAGAACAAAGAGATCTAGAACAAATAGATCTAGGACACTGAGATCTAGAACACTGAGATCTAGAACACAGAGATCCAGAACACTGAGATCTAGAACACTGAGATCTAGAACACAGAGATCTAGAACACTGAAATCTAGAACACTGAGATCTAGAACAAAGAGATCTAGAACAAAGAGATCTAGGACAAAGAGATCTAGAACAAATAGATCTAGGACACTGAGATCTAGAACACTGAGATCTAGAACACTGAGACCTAGGACCTGATCTAGATCTTTAGCTCCTCTCTGAGATCCCAGGAAAATCCCTCAGACTTTGTGCTTATTTTCTCTTTTCTTTTGTTTTTATATTTGTGGTTTCTGACTTTTTAAAGTTGCAACATAAATAAAGTTTATTGAGCTTCACTACAGAACCTGGCAGAACCTGCAGCAGAACATTAAATGGAAGCAGAAAAACCTGCCTGGTTCCTTCGTTACCTTCACTCAGCAGAAGGTTCTCCGGATCGTTTTGGTTTAAAGGTTGTTTTACTCTGATATGAGCATCAGGAACGTTCAGCCTCAGCTTGTCACAAAAACAGAAACATTACAACTAGTAGCCCTAATACTACTAGTAGTGATACTAGTACTACTAGTAGTATTAGTAGTACTGGTACCTCTGCTGCTGTATGTTTATAAGTAACATTTTAACTCTTGCAGTTTAAACATTCAACCAGTTTCCTTCTGGTTCTGTCTTCAGGATTCTGGCGGGTCGGTCCAGCTGCTGAACATCGTTCATGTTTTCCCCTCATAGCTGGTTGCCTAGCAACACCATAACAGAGCAGGAAACCGGCGGGGTGAGTAATGGGCCCCAGACAGCAGAACACGGATGAACCGGGTCTCTGTTCTGAATGCGCTGCAGTCGGTTAATCAGCTGTCTGTGACCCGATGGGCCGACCCGACCCGACCCCACAGCCAACCCAACCCCACAGCTGACCCGACCCGACCCCCTGAAAACGGGTCACATTTTCGGGTTTCAGGCTCTATCAGAGGTGAACTCGCGGCCTGCTGACCTCTGGGAACCACAGAGAGTCGGCCGGTCCTTTTGGGCCGGCGAGGCGTCCTCTGGGTCAGAACCGGCTGCAGTCCAGTGAATGCGTCACGCAGATGGTCGTGTTTACTTTCGCACAAGAAACAGCAAAACCTCCACAGCTCAGCTAAAAGCCCAAACTGGATTTATCAGCGGCTGGTTTCACTAAAACCTCCAGATGATTTAGTGTCAGCAGGTCGTCGTGATTCTGGATCCTCTGAACAGAACCAGCTGGTTTCATTTGCTCTGAAGTCACTTTAAGACCAGAGGGGACGAAGCTTGTGGAGCAGCAGGTTGGGACATGATCAGTGGTGGCTACTGCTAGCTGCAAAGCTAATGCTAAAAGGCAAATCTTAAGTAAATTAGTGCTCTGTAATTTATCTAGAGAAGCTAAGTGCTAAACATAAATGCTAAACTGAAAATTAGCGGATTAGCACAGTTTCACTCTTTGCCTCCATGTTGATTCTGTCGAATCTTTAAAGAGACGGTTCATTCAGACGGACTGGCTGCTTTATTCTGTTTTATCTTGTGATTTAAATGTTTGTTTGTGAGATTTATAAAACATACTTCACTTCTTCTTTTCAGAAAACTGAAACACAAAGTCACCTTTCCTGGGAAATCTGCATGTTTTCCAAAAGCTGCTGGAGCCTCTGACCTCTGACCCCTTCGTCTGCAATCAGATGTAAACAGTTATTCATCATTTTGGTCAGAAATTGGCTCCAGCGTCGCCTGCTGCTCCACTTCACCGTCACTGTAAACACACAACACTTTGCCAAAGTAGCATAGCTCTTTAAATATTTGATATTTTGACACTTTTATTAATATTTTATATGACAAACTGACACAAAGTCCTGCAGAACAGAGAAGTGGAAAGAAAACCACCTTATCTCTGCTTTGGAGTCAAACCCACAACCTTTTAACTGCACCACTGAGCAGCTGTGGGAAGGAAATGTTTCATGATTCCCAAATTATCTTTTACACTAACTGATCTAAAAGCTGCATTTGTATTCAGCTCCTTTACTCCGATACCCCAAAACAAAATCTACCAAGACCTGAGCACCAATTTGAATCCTTCAGAGGAAACTTCTACTAATCCTCTGTTAGCTCATTCTTAGCTTAGCGCATTAGCACTTTTGCAAACATTTAGCACACTTTGCTTCTCCTAAATTAAATTTTCCAGACAAATTCTTGAGTGTAATTTACTTTTCTGGTTTTTAAAGTTTCAGTTGAATAAAGTTCAATGTTTGTGTTGAAGTTTTGTTTCTTGTTGTAACCAAAGTTTTTCATTGAATTGAAGTTAGTGCGTTAGCATTAGCGGGTCTAGAGCTCATGACGCAGCGATAGCATTAGCGGAGCTAGCTGTTTAGTTAGCGTTGCCCACTACTGTCACCTGGGATGTTTTAATCTCTTTATGACTTTTTAAAATCAACCCTGATCAAATCCTGATACAAATAAAACACAAACTCTATAAAGTCGGGCGAAAAGTGATTTCTGTGAAGTTTTCAGGCTGCAGCAGCTTTTTGACTGATTGGTTCTCTGTAACATTTCCTCTTCAGGTTCTGGTTCTGCTTTACAAACTTTAATAACTGGGCATCGTGTTAAAATGAGAATCCTGGAGGTTGAGCCGGTGAGATGCATGAAGACTAAAATGTGGCTCCCTGACCTCACCCTGCACTGCTCAGATCTTCACCAAACAGGGAGATGTGTCTGGTTTCATTTACCCCGCTCTCCCTCCTCTTCACATTTTTCCTGTTTCTGCAGAGAAAGTGGGAGGAGAGGAGCAGGATGGCAAACCTCCAGGCCGTTGAAGTTTGTCCCGTCCCAGCCGTGGACTCTGCCCCACTCCTCCTCTGGCTGCAGAGCGGGACGCTGCTGCCTCACTCAGCTCCGTCTGTCTGCATCTTCATCATCGCTCAGCTCCGTCCCAGCAGGATTTCACCTGGAGGATAATGACCACAAGTCCAAGTACAAGCCGTTTGTCATAGCTCTGGTCTCTGTTCTTCACCAAGCGGCCTGGTCCGGTCCGGTCCGGTGGAGCGGCGGTGCTGCAGCTCGGGGTGAGTCCTGCTGCAGAGCTTCAGTTCCGTGTGAACTCAGGATGGTTGTGATAATTACAGCTCTGAGACGTTTCTGGTTTATAGCCCATAAAAGACGCGGCAGCGAGCGTTTAGCACTGAAAGCTGTACTTTGGGTTGAGCGTCAGGCCAAGAGGTGAAGAGGAGGAAGAGGAGGAAGTTCTGCTGCAGATGGTAAAACCAGCAGATGCTTGAAGCTCGATGGTTCTGCTGCGGCGCTGATCTAAAACGAGCAGCAAGAAAAACTCTGAGGATGATCAGCATCCAAACATGGATGCTGATCATCCATGTTTTGATGGATGATCAGCTGCTGCTACTGCAGCAGCAGCAGCAGCAGCAGCAGCAGCAGCAGCAGCAGCAGCAGCAGCAGCAGCAGCAGCAGCAGCCACGCCCTGAGTCAGCGCAGGAAGACGCTCCCAGACCGCTGGGATGGTTTTACTGGTTCTACTGGTTTTACTGGGCCAGGTTTGAATCATGGACTCTGGTTGGTCTGATTGAAAGCAGCTGATGGTGACAGAAGCTGAAAGTTAAATTGTTTCTGTTTTCTGACGTTAATCAGATGCAGCATGATGAATAAATGTCAGGTTTTCAGGTTTTCAGGTTTTGCGCTCATGGCGACGGCGGTTTCCATGGTTTCCATGGTTTCCATGTTTTGATGCAGCTGCAGTTTAAAAACAGAGCAGTAAAAATAGTTTTGTGTCTCTGCTGATAATTTATGATCCTGGCTCTGATTGGCTGCTGGCTCCGCAGCACATCTGTCAGGTGTCAGACGGACTGACGCGCTCCAGATGTCAGCTTCCTCCTCCTCCTCGCCTTCATCCTGCAGCATCTGCAGCACACATGTGGTCCTGCAGCCGTTGGGCTTGTGGTCCATCGGATCAGAACCGAGCCGCTCCGTCTCTCTGACTCAGTTCAGAAGCTTTTCTGGGACTTTTAAATTTCTGTCAACTGGAACAGTTTCTTTGTCTCGGCGTTTCTGTCCCACCTGGTTTGTTCAGCCAATCACAGAACTTTTTATTCACGAGTGACTCACAGGTCAAAGGTCAGGCGGTCACTAGAGAAAAGCTGAAACTGCTTCTGGACCAGAGAGAAGCAAATCTGAATCTGTTTAAAGGAATAAAGATGGTTTGGCTGCTGGCAGGGAAAATCCAGAGTTCTGGTTCTGGTTCTGTTCTGATTTTGTTCAGTAGCTCAAAATGTTTACGCCATGAAAATGTTGCTGTTTTGTGAAAGTTTGTTCCAGATTTTGGTTCGTCTGGTTCTGGAAGCAGAGCAGAACCAGAACCAGAACCAGCCGTTTGATCCAGTTCTGATGAGTCTCTGTGTTTGCAGCGGCTGCAGGAGTCGAGCCGCCCGACCTTAGAAGGCCTGATGGATGCGTGTGTGTGTGTGTGTGTGTGGGTGTGTGTCAGCGTGTGTGTGTCAGCGTGTGTGTGCGTGTGTGCGTGTGTGTGTTGGTGTGTGTCAGTGTGTGTGTGTTGGTTTACTCAGACACACAGCAGACCTCCATCTCTTCTTTCGATCATTAAGTTTCAGCAGCTGTTCATGAATAAAAATGTTTAAAGTTTCAATCTGACCAGATTAGAACCAACAACTGAAACAACCAGCAGAACCTGATAACCCGCTAAAAGAGGAGCTAATGTTAGCTTAGCACCTTAGCATGGTTGCTAACCTTGAAAACGTTTAGCGCGTTTAGCTTAGCCTAAACTTCATTTCGTCAATAAATTCTGAAGTTTGCAAAGTTTCCGTTTAAAGTTCAACATCTGTGTTGAAGTTCTGGTTTTGGTTCAGTTTAGAAAATCCAAAACATAAACATTGAGCTTCTTATTTTGAAGGAGAGAAGAGTGTTAATGCAGCGGTTCTGTTCGACCCATTAGCTTCATAAAAAAAAAGAAACAAGACAGTAAAGATATAAAATAAATAATCACAGTCTTTGTTGTCTGTCAAGGGCAGAAATAATTTGAACTGAAGTTAGCGCTTTCGAATTAGCTCCCGCTAAGTGATGCTACCGTACTTAGCATCCTGAATGAGGAAATAACAGGCTGCTGTTTCCCTGAGCGTCCACCAGATGTCAGCACTTGGAAACTCTTCTCTCCTGAGAAACCAATAAAGATCCAAATCTCAGTTTCTCAGCAGAACGATGCCGACTCATTGTCCCGCAGCATCACTTTTACTTTGTGCCGTTACTATGAAACATCTTTACTCCCAAACCGCAGCCAACATTTTGGTTTTACTGCCTCCTAAAAACTCCTCCTAATGGCTAAAATCACATCTGCTGATTGCAAGCAGAACTTTGGTTTGTTTTAGGAAGTAAAAGGAATAAATTTATTTGAAAAAGCGTTAGAAGTGCCAGGCCTTGGCTCTAGGTGTGAAGGTTTAATTTTGTCAGAAAAAGAAGTAGAAAGAGCCTCTTTTATTTCCTGGGACATGACTTCACATCCCGCTGTAGGAAAAAGTGAGTCTCCTGCAAGCAGCAGCAGCGAAACTGAGCAGTCCTCTTAAAAAACACAGAATAATGTGAGAGGAAAGTCCAGCGTTTCCCCTGGAGACCCAATTACTAAACTTCTCCATCTGGCAGCTCAAACAGCTGCTTCCAATCATCGCCCTCTGACTACTGAACCCGCTCTGCCTCACACCCACAGACTCCCGGCTCAATGCATAAACGCCTGATTATAAGCAGATAAAACATCAAACTCAAAGATTCTCATCTAAATTTCTCCAAATTTCGGCACGTTCCCCAGACTGACAGGTTTCTCCGGGAATCCAGATACTTTCCAGCAGGGAGCGTTCCTAAAGCTCAGCTTCTGACCCAATCGGTTCATCTGACGATGCAACGCCGTGTTTCCATCGACGTTCCTTTAGATATCGCAATAGAAAGGTTTCATGGAAATGGAGAAATTGGAAATAATTGTCTAAATTACACAACAGTGTTATGTTTGCTTGAGGTTGTGTTTGGCTTTGCATTGGGAACTTTGCAGAATAAAATCTGATGTAGCGAATGTTTACGTCTCGATTGACCAGCTGGTTCCTGTTGGTCTCCAAACATCCTGTAGCATCAGCAGACAGAACAATTACAGTCCGATCCAAACCTCTCTGCTGTTCTGAGACTCATGCTAACCAGCCTCCACTTCCTGTTTATCAGCTCCATGGTAACGATCCGGTCTGTTGGGAGTCTGGATTGGCTCCAGACTGAATTCACATTATTTTATTTTTACGATGTTGAAAAGAGAGAACCATGGAAACAGGAGAGATGCGGCTCTTCCTACAGGTCACTTTCCAGAAGCGCTTGAATCGTATCAGACATTCCATTTTACAATCAGGTTTTCTTATCATGTGACATGGAAAATGTTACTTTCTGGAAGTTTCAGGTTTCAGGTTACCTCCTCTAACCCTACAGGCTGTAACCTGAAACTTTTCTAAACTTATGTGGCTACATTTTCCGATGTCGGTATCGACTGCTTCCCATTACTCTCAGAGATTTCCAGAAAGTTACTTTCTAGAACCTTCTGTAACTTTCAGGGATATTAAGTTGCCAAACGAACACAATACTTTCTGGTTCCAGATTGTGGAGACTTTTATCGAGTGACTTTCCTTACAAGATGTGGGAAATATTAAAATGACTTTCCTAAAACGGTTTTATGTGGCGACTTGCTGCTTTCCAAAGCTCTGAAACATGCAGGAGGTTTTATTAAACATCTGGGCTAATTTACTTCTGGTCACTTGTGATCCTTTTATAGCATATTTTCCAGAACCTGCAGCGCAGTTTTAGTGCTAGCTCTGCTATAACTTGCTACTTCCTAGCGTGTTGCCTTCAGGAACAAAAGGAGAACTTAGTTTAATTCATGGAACTTGAAAACTTTCTGGAACAAAACAAATTTAGTCTTTTTGCCTTTTTTTACTGTTCAAGATGCTTTGCTTCAGGGTTGTGGGTTGAATTCTACCAATAAATCTAAACAGAAATAGTTAAAAACCAGAAACTTCTCAAGTGCCAAACCAAAAGCAGAAAATGAAAGTTAACATTTTCGTGTTTTGCTGAGCAGCTCAGAGTCGTCCTGATCACTTTTTCTGTTTCTCAGGTGTGTGGTAGTTTCACCTGAAGATGGGGTGGCAGCGCTTGTTGCCCCTGTGTGTCCTCCTGGGGGCGCTGTTCCCTGATCTCCATGCTCAGGACGGTAAGCTGAACCTTCTCACCTTTTCTCCAAACAAACCTGTTTCCTCCCTTCAGCTGAGCTTACAAACAGTTGATGATGAGAACTTTAAATAAAAAGTTGCATTTTATGAAAGTGAATGTGAAATAAATGGAACCGACTCAAACTGAAGTCGACAAAAACTCAGTAGATCCACAAAGTCAAACCTGAAACATTCCTGGCTAAATCATCTTGTTTATATTTAAATTTTAATGGACTTTTTGTAAAGCTGGTTGTAAAGTTTACCAGTATGATCCATCTTACCTGATTGATTGGATAGAGAGTGAAATGTTCTGGGCAGCTGAACAGTCAGTTTAATGTGAAACATTGTCACATAATAAACACACCCAGTGTCTTTTCTCGGTCTTCTGTCCTCTGACGCTCTCCTCTGAAGACTGTGCACGAGGCTCGGCAGCTGATGTGTACTTTCTCGTGGATTCGTCGCGGAGCATGGGGCCGGAGAACTTTGACCTGGTCAGAACGTTTCTGTACAGCCTGATCAAATCGCTGCACCAGGTTGGAGGAGGGAGGTTTAAGTTCGCCCTCACGCAGTACAATAGCAGGCCCCGAACCGAGTTCCACCTCAACACCTACCCGATGGCGCCGGACGTCCTGGCACACGTCAAGGCCATGTCACATGTGGGCGGCGGCACCCGGACCGGCCTGGGCCTGGACTTCCTGATCCGAACACACCTGACGTCAGCGGCGGGGAGCCGCGCGGCCGACGGGGCGGCCCAGGTGGTGCTGGTGCTGACCGACGGGCGCTCGCAGGACGACGTGGCCGAGCCAGCCCAGGCGCTGCGCATGGCGGGCGTGGAGGTGTTTGCGGTCGGCGTTCAGGACGCAGTGGACTGGGAGCTCTGGGAGCTGGCCAGCCAGCCACAGGAAACTCACATGTACAATGTAGACTCCTTCCTCAAGTTACGGGATATAATTCAAGATTTGGTAGTGAGTGTGTGTGGTGCAGTGAGCCGGGTGGGGGGCCCTCTGCTGGCCCATGAGGCCCCGGTGGCTGGACGAGGGACAGGTAACCAACGGTCCCACCTCAACTACCACACTAACCTGCCCACATGTGCAGGAAGAAGCTGCTGCTGAGATCAGGAACCTCCTATTAACACCACCCAGTTTTTAATTCGATTTTAGCACCATAACTTTTCCACCTGCAACATTAACCTGATGCCGAGTGCAACTCATACTTTCCTGGTGCTAACAGGTTATTTTCTGCAACTAACAGTTACTCTTACAGAGTTTACATGACACCGTTGGAAACTAGCGAGTGATTTTCCAAAACTTACAGAATAATCCCCAAAAACGTCTCAGAGGAACGGAGCTGAAGTGACTTCAACGTCCGTCTAGCAGAACTCATAAGGACTTCAGATGAAGTCACCGGTTCTGGTACTGGAACCGAGTAGTTCCCAGGTGAAAATGAGACGGACCACTTTAAGAACCAACAGAACCAGCCGGTGATTTCCAACTTATACTGAACCGCTTGCAAAATTACAGTCAAACATTAACAGCAACATTTTCATGACAGGAAGAAGTTGGCCAGATATTTATTCATTTATAAATGTTTTAACTGAATTTATAAACATTTAATTAACAAGCAAATTACCTATCTGGCTACAAACTATAGCTTTAGTTTGTAGCCAATATTTTAAAAACTTAGATAATTGTTGGTAATTTTGGTTGAAAAATGACTGAAGGGAAAAAGTCAATCTGAATTAAATCTGATTCGTCCTTATTGAGCTTCAGGACGTTTTAGGCTAGTCAGGATTTTGAGATTGAAGGAAAATATGCTGGGTTTTACTGGCAAGATGAAATATAAAAAGGTTTACCTGAAATTAGAAGAGAAATATCAGGTTGTTGGCCCTGATGCTTGTTTGTGGCGCACCACAGGGATTAATCCTTTCCACAAACAAGTTGACTGCTTTCTGATAAAGTTTCAGTTTGGAGATCATAAACAGCAAAAAGATTTTTAAACTTCTCAGATTAACACAACTTAATCTGACCAACCTGCTGATGGAAGCCTCACTTCCTGGAGGCTTTTACTTTGAAAACGTCCCAACCTGAAATCATGGAGCTCCTAACCAAAGCTAACCACACACCACTGCTTATGTGTCCTGCACATGTTTGTCTGTCTTTATCAGCCATGATGTCTCTGTGAAACATGTTCAGGAAATGAAACAGCTATGAACCTGGCAGGAACCGACCCCGACCTGCTGCAGTACTGGACCTGGCCTCTAGATGGGGGAGTTCAGATGTACAGTGATTGCAAGGAAAGGTGATTCCTTTCAATCACTTTAACCTCATTGGAGCAGCATCACCTGAACCAATGAGGTCTGAATGAAGTGGGACTGAATAAGCTGTAAAGTTCTGCAGCAGGAAGTTGGGGCGACCACAGGTTCATGACTGGTAGCTCACCTCAGGTCTGTAACAAGAGTCTGCATGAGAGGCTGAACGCAATGGAGCTCACCCCAGGACAGGTTACCTAGGACAGGTTAAACAGGACAGGTTACCTAGGACAGGTTACCCAGGACAGGTTACCCAGGACAGGTTACCTAGGACAGGTTACCTAGGACAGGTTAAACAGGACAGGTTACCTAGGACAGGTTACCTAGGACAGGTTACCCAGGACAGGTTACCCAGGACAGGTTACCTAGGACAGGTTAAACAGGACAG
>CAEGAD010044493.1:0-52691 GCA_903067055.1 Poeciliopsis paucimaculata
GCCCCGAGGGCCCCGATGACCACAGGCACCACTGTGGTCTTCACCTTCCAGGCCCTCTCTAGTTCCTCCCTGAGGCCCTAGTATTTCTCCAGTTTCTCATGCTCCTTTTTCCTGATGTTGCAGTCACTTGGTATTGCTACATCCACCACAACGGCTTTCCTCTGTTGTTTATCCACTACGACAATGTCCGGTTGGTTCGACCTTACCATTTTGTCTGTCTCGATCTGGAAGTCCCACAGGATCTTAGCTCTGCCATTCTCCACCACCTTTGGGGGTGTTTCCCACTTTGATCTCGGGGCTCCCAGTCTATATTCTGCACAGATGTTTCTGTACACTATGCCTGCCACTTGGTCATGTCGTTCCATGTACTCTTTCCCTGCCAGTATCTTGCACCCTGCTGTTATGTGCGGGACTGACGCAGACCTTGTTTGGCCGGGTGACGTCTGAGCCGGCATGTATTGCATCTCACAGTAGCTCAAAGGATCTTGCCTAAGGACCCAGACTGGATAGCGCAATATTTGCCGGTTACGGCCCGGATTCAAACCCGGGCGAAAGACTGATGACGTATCTATTGAGCTATATATATATATACATATATATATATATAAGTGGCAAACTGCAGCTTTAATATGTGCTGAAAGATCCCCCATTTCAAGGTAAAACATTGCAAAAGTGTGTCTTTGAAAGTTTATCTGCCTCAACAAGCTGTTTATCTGGGACATCTTCTGCTTTTGCATTAAATGCCGTCATCCTAAGGAGCAGTGGCAGTGGAGTGGTACGGCATCAGTGTCATTGAGGTTAAAAAGTGTAACCAATGAATGGCTTTTGGTCACTGTGAATGGCTGTCCAGGCCACACAGAAACTTAGAGAACATTTCACATGCCCAGACTGCAGACTGCTTTTCAATCTGTGCATATCTTGTTCCTGCCTCTCTGAGAGCAGCATGCAACACTTCTTAACTGTCTGCTGTGGTCTCGAAGTAAAAACACGTCCCAATCCATAATCGCTGACGTCAATGCTTACTTCTGTAGGCATGCTGACATTATAAAAGGTCAGAATAGGAGCATCTGTTATCAGCAGTTTGACATTTGTGAAGGCCTCATCTTGTTCTGGATGCCACACTCCTGTTTGCTCGGAGTTGCTTTGAGTGAATGTGTGTCATCTGTGAGGTTAAAAACCAACCAGTCCAGAATACAAACCATTCCCATGATGCATTTAAGGTCAGTTGTGCAATGTGTTGACATGTGGTCCCATGTTCTTTATGGCTTCCATCTTTTTGGCGATGGGTTTGAGGCCATGCTTGTCCTAAAAACTTTGGCTCTAGGCCAGCTGCTTTAAACGTTTGCAGCATCTTATTCAAGCATTCGTCATGTTTTAGTTCTTTCCCTGGTTTAACACACCTGCATCAAATGATGGCTCATTACAAGGCTTAAGGAGAACATTGACTTTCTGGGGAGGTTGTTACTACCACCAGGGAGAGAACGGAAACATGCAGGATGCTGGCCCTCGAGGACCCACTTTGGACACCCCTGGTTTATCAAACAAACTTTAATACCAGATAAAGGTTCTTTTAGGTCAATACAATTGAATTTATACCATTCTTTTATGTCAGTTTCCCAAGCCACACTCAGGACTTTTTACTGGTTGACTTGTACAGTCGAGAAATCTAACAGATTTATTGTCAGCTGCCACTAGCTGATGCTGTACAAGACTGAATCGCAGCTAAATTTTACTGTGAGACATGAAAGACATGACATGCCCTGCAAAAAGAGTTCGTTGTTCATTACTGGGTTTAAATACTTGCTGCATTCATTCTCACTCTTCACCTCAGCATAGTATTTTTTTTTTCTGATGCTTGAGTTATGGGACAATATCACATTTTGAAACTTAACAGCCTTCACAGATCAGCTGGGATTTTACAAAGATGTCAAAATGAGACCATATTCAAATCTTTCCCATTTGCATAGTCATTAAAGAAGATTTAATATTTCTGAAAGCAACATCCCTTTACCTCACAAAGATCAAGAATACGACAAACACGCATCTTACAAAACAAACTTTGATTTAAATTCAGTCAAACTGCTTGTTAGATATATTCTGAGCAAGTATTCAAAACCAGCTCATAGATTTTCTGGAAAACTTAACATAGATGTCGAATTTGAAAAGCGTGGACTGAAATGGTCAAATGTTGTTTCGAGTACCAACAACGTAGAAGATGGGTTTGTTGAACCAGCTGGATTCCCCATGCAGTACAGCCTTCATCATCACCATCACAACAGTTTTGTGGATTTAAAAACATATATATTGTCAAGGTCTAACCTCTTCACATGATCCAAGGAACATTACAAATGACAATATATGTTAGTCAGTTATTCATATATTTTTAATTGAGACACTTTATGTTTTTTTGCACTTTTTTGACAGTGTGATGTACATTATATTAGATCTGTATATAGTTTGCTCTGACCTATCATATATGCAACAAGCTTAGTCAACATTAGAGCACATTTTATATGCTTTACTCATCCACTGAAATGAGAAATTTGGACATTTTTCTGATACTGCATGCCCATCTGCTGCTTTAACTAGACTCCATCTCAAATCTTCAGTTGGCATCTTATTCTTACCAGGTCTCTCAAGCTGATGTAATACATGCCGAATGTGATCAATCTTTTGAGGTTAGACAATGCAGTGTTTTCGTTTCGCAAAATGCAATGTGCTTTCTGGAAGGCAACATCTGTTTTCCCAAAAGTTGTGTTTATTGGAGGGCTGCCTTAATGATTCCTTAACATGTTTCAATGTTTCCCAGCGCTCTCCCACAGTGTTCCACACAAAGTTCAGCCCCCTGCTGGCTCCTTGTAATGATTACAAGATGGATGGTGTCCTTGCTCTTTCGCCCAGAGAACAATTTGTTGTGGACATCCAAAGAGAATTTCATTTATTGTTTCACAAGAATCAGACCGATGGGCCGTTCTTCAGACTACTTCGGTCTGCTCTACGTGACAGAAGATTCCCCATACAAAAAGCCCTTCTAAATCAATTTTCTTTCTTAGCAAAACTGTTTTAACCTAACGCAATTGTTTTGTTTTTTTGTTCTCTGAAAATAGCTCATTTTTTTTACAGCTGGTTTTAGGTTTAATCAAACATTCTCTTTAATCAAAGATAACTTCAGCAAGTACAATAAATGATGCTTTATATTTTAAAATGGGGGAAAAAATCTAAGGCAATCTAGTCTTATATAAAAAATATCTACCTCCTTGATAAACTGTAAATGAACTGTGTCTATGCATATTTTTAATTTTGCAAAATAAAAATATGTGTAATTTCACCAGCTACACCAAGTTTTGATTGCTTCCAGGCCTACAGACTTAAGACGCCACTTTCAGTAAATATAACCTGACTGGAAGCACAAAGTTTTAAAAGAAAGTCAATATGATGAGTTTCTGACATTATAGTTAAAATATAATTCTAATTATGACGACCACACTCAAGAACCGCTGGTTCAGAAGGTTAAAAATAAAAACAAAAATAAAAGTACATGTTAAGGCATTTAAGTCCTTAAACAGTTAACATGATGGTTTCAGGCTGTTTTCGGCTTCAAGGCCTGAACAGTTTGCTATAATGGATGAAACCATAAATTCTGCCTGTCAGTTCTTCTGCTTTAATCCAATCCTTCTGCATAACCCAAGTTGTTTTTAGGTTACGCAGCAGGAAAGCCGTCTGAAGCACACCAGTAAGTTCATGTCTGAAAACCCCAAAAGATACAAAAATATTCTGAAAGGGTTTAGAAAAAGACCAGACTTAAAGCTGCAGAGTGTAACCTTAATAAATAAAGAAAATCTGTTGTTTCATTTTTGCCAAACATCATAAAATGTATCCACACACACAAACATAAAACAAAGTTGCAGACAGAGAGCAACATCAAGATCCTTCAAATATAAACCTGTTTTAAAGGTGGAAACATACTGAGCTCCCTAAAACACACGACACGTCGATAAAAACTAAAAAATCTTCATCACCTGCACAAAACAACAACAAGAAAGACATTAAGGACATCACCAAAGAATTCATTCCTAAAAATCTTATACAAAGGACAATGAAAACAAATAGTTCATTTCATTTTCAATTTGATTTAAATCACACAAGGATCATTTTCAACCCTCTTCTGGGACTTAGTGAAATCATCCAGTTTCTAATGTAAGAGGACCAGATCTCCGATGTGCACACACTGACCTCTGGTTTTGAGTTAAGTTTCATGTCACATGGAGATCTCATCCTTTATGAAATTATATGTTTGTAATTTTATTTACGTAAAATGTCACCAGCCAATTTATGTTAATAGGCTTTAAGATAATAAAAAAAAAATAATTTGCTCAATACTGCATCTCAACTTACTTCTGTAAATGTGCTGAAAATCAACCTCCTCAGATACCCTCCCAGTCTGTCCAGCCCAATTATATGTTGGCAAGTCCCAACTGAAAACGTACTTATGAAGTACACAAATATGTTCTTCGAGTGTACATATTTCTGAAAACTGTCACTACATTGTAAAAGTATCGCAAGAGACAGATAAGTCAAAAATGTCTCTGCCTTCTCCCAGTGCGCTCAATATAACTGCAGAAACACACCATTCAGTTAGAAACAACCAATCAAAGTGAGGAGGAGGGCCTTAGTGCTGCCAGTCAAGCTTGTCCATGCGCTGCTCACACTCTCCCCCTTGCTCTCTGCTACCGTACAGCTCCTGCCTAACAGTGGAGCCTGTCATAAATGCTCAGGCTAAACAGTTTTCCTGTAAGGATAAGTTGTTTCTCCACCACTGGGACATTGAGCAGCGCATACACAAGCTTAACTGACAGCGCTAAGACCATTCTCTTGGCACTGATTGGTTGTTTTTGACCAGGAGCAGTGCATTTCTGCAGATTGGAAGATGAGGTGAAGGAGCTAGATTTTATTTTTCATTATCCGTCTCATACCATCTATTGTCACAGCATAATGAAATATATGCAAAGTACTTTGATTAGATGTGTTTGAACCAGGCGAAAACACCTATGTTGCATCTGCATTTGGCCTGTTAGGTGGTTTTAATCACTGGAACCAACAGAACTCAAATACTTTATGTAAGATTAGCATGTTGTTCAGCTGACAGAGCTGTTCATTGGTATAAGTGTGTACTTTCTCTGACTTTTTCACCCCGAGAGTTATGAAACGGTGCATATCAAAATCAATTGCCTGATCACTACGTCAAAAAGTGCGGTTTTCTTTTTTTTTTATTATTATTTTCGCTCATCTCAGCCTGAATAGGAATGCGTTGCCTTCAGATGCCTCATGCTATGCAGCTAACTTTGCTCCAGCAGGGGTTCTGCAAATTAAAATGTGAAAAGGTTCGCCGCTCACATTCATCATTAGTGAGGGGGGTTGGGGGTATGAACTGAGCTCCCTAATTATAAGAATTTGACGTGCTTTATCAGAGCTCAAGAATGTGCATTACAAAAAAAAAAAAAATAGAAGAAAAAAAAAGAAAGGCATTACCTTCCTCCTGTCTGCATTTATGTACTCTATAGTGTCTATACACCGATACCACAGGAAAACATATTCATCCTCTTCCTTGTTTTGGTCCCGTGAGTTATCCAGACACGCAGCAAGGTGTTGTGCTGCCGCATGGTGCAGCAACCGCACAGCAGGTCCCTACGTACATGAAGTCAACATTCCCGCCCACTCACGCTCTGAGACCGGCTCCCACCACTAACTAGTTGTCAAGAGCGGAGAGAGAGCCATGAAAGATTTATAAGGTGGTTTCCCTCAGAAGCGGAGAGAGATCCGTATCTCGGAGTGGAAATGAAAGGAGGGAAATCCAGGGAGAATCCCTGTGTGTCTGAAGTATAATTATGAATTCATAGAGGGGATTTGGTATTCTGCTGCTCAGCCTGATCAGCCTCCCAGAGCGTTTTACACTCCGTAACGAACCGAATCTGGCAGCGTACATCTCAATAACGGTTTGGAAGGAGGCAATCGCCGGCTCCGAAAACCCACCAGCCAATTACAACTTTCAACTTGACGGAGAGAAAAAAGAAAAGTTTTAAAAGGTCACTACACAGAGGTCAGCTTCGAGTCACGTGCGGACACGCGGCTCTTCTGGTTTGAAGCATGCAGAAAAACCTGACTGACCGAACAGCGTCCGGTTTAAACCGACTCACATCCCTTTCCATTAAATTAGTCCCAAAAATATTTCATCTTCAAAGCTTTACATGGCGCAAGTTATTTATCTAATAAAGCGAGGAAGACAGCTCACAATCTAAGTCCTACACTACTTTCTTTGTGAGATGCTTGTTTAAACAGACACTGTAATTTTTTGGGGGGGTCATTTATTTCCGTCAAATGTTTGATTTGTTCTGTTGGATCACAAATTGTTACCCATTTTGCAAGAAGCCTCATTATTCTTTGCAGACCTCCGTTTTGAGCGACCCGACTGGACTTCAGTTCACCGCTTCCTCAAGATGAAAAAAAGCTGGCGAAATGATGCTACTTGCAATGGTAATGCTAATATCAGAGGTTGTGGATTGACCGCTTTAGTTGACAGGAGAGAGACATGTTTGTTCGAGATAAGATTAACGTTTATTATTCCACTTAGGCACCACTTTTCCCAACTAATTCAACTTGGTGCTAGACAGAGAGCCTGCAGAAAGTATTCACCGCCTTGGATCTTTTACGCTTTTTATCGCAACAACAAAATCAGACTATGGATGTGCCTGCAGAATCTGGAACGGAGCGGTTCCACCTGTTCTCTGTTATCTGTGGGGGTTCAGAGCTGGCCAACTTTTACACGTACTTGATCCAGGGACAACAAACAGTGAAGGCAGATGGTGAACATGTCTTCACTGCAAACAGCCACTGCAGTGAAGACATGAATGAAAAGGGATTCATTTACATGTATGAGAAGGTAAGAAATGAAGTCATACCCGATGTTACGGTTTCTCCAGCTCCTCCTCTTGAACATGATCAAGGTGTTTTTGGAGAGGAGCTAAAAATAAGATGAAAAAAATAACAAAGGAGATAATTATTGACCATTTTGAGGCTGGAGAAATCTGACTGGGACTGAACATGCGTCCTGATGTGTTCAGTTAAATAAAATTATGGGATTAAAAGGTAAAAAGATTAGACCGGTTTCCTGTTTGCAGGTTTCTCTCTGGGTACTCCGGCTTCCTGCCACAATTTAAAATCAAGACTGTTTAGTTAGTTGGTCTCTAAAATCTGTTAGTGTGATTAAAACATGTATTTTCTTTTCTTTGAATAAAACGATTGCCTGGGTTTGAATCCCTGCCTGGGTTATTCTGTCTTCATGGGGTTTGAATGACCTTCAAGTACATTGATGGGCTCTCTCCGGTTCTCCGGCTTCCTCCCACAGTCCAAAAACATGACTGTCAGGTTAATTGGTCTCTCTAAATTCTCCCTCGGTGTGAGTGTGTGTGTGTATGTGCATGGTTGTTTGTCTTGTCTGTCTCCGTGTACCCAGCCTCTCGCACGGAATGTTAGCTGGAGAAAGGCACCAGCACCCGTCTCGACCCCACTAGGGACAAAAGTGTACAGAAAATGGATGGATAGATGGATATATAATTTATCCCACTTACAATAATCGTAAGTGGGATAAAGTTTTGTCTTACCTGGGCCATCATGTTATATGGGTCGGTGCTGTGAATTCTAGTGCCGCACCAATTATAGTTTTCTGGCCGATCGCCGCTTACCAATTTTTAAAAACCCCGACCTGCTGATTCCGATTTTGCTCCATACCATTTCTTTTGTAGGGAATGTCACTAAAAATTGCTTTCGGGAACAGTGGGGTCACTATTGTTAAGTCATGACCTGGTGGGCCGGTCTATCAGTCAAACCTCTCGCAGCAGAGCACAGCAGTAAAATAGGGATTTAAAGGTAGTGAATTCAAGTCTAGGATTCCTATATAAACTATTTTTCCTCCTCTCCTTCATTTAAAAAAAGGCATTTTGTGTTTGCTTATGCTGTATTTGACTTGTATTTAAACAGATTCAATGTTATGAAACAGTGAAGTGTGACAAACATGCAACAAAAGAGGGAAATCAGGAAGAAGACCAACACTTTTTCACACCACTGTAAATACTGACTTGAAGGGGGGGATTTTATACAGCATCTCTTAATTTTTATTTTTATTGAATTGTCGTTAATTCGCAGAATACAGTTTTCACTTTGGTCATGCAGTCAGCTCGGAGGAAGATATTTTATACAGTGTAGTATTTTGAGTATGAATTTTCTTTTTTCTCCCCATTTTCAAAGGGTTTTTGTTTGCGCTATGCTAATAAAGCAATAACAAGCCAACGTTATACTTATGTCTAAATGTTATTAAGTTATTGCCTCAACAGCTTTATTGCATTACTGGACTTATTGCATTTAGAATGGTCAGACTTAGTATGTTATTCATCAGTACTTTACTGGATATTAATACAGTATCAGTTGCTATTCACTTCTAGATTGTGAATAGCATGAATTTTGAGTATGAATTTTCATACACACTTGTTTATTTATTTAGTTTTCTCTTCAGTCTCCAGCCATGGGATTCAGGCTGAGACCTTGAGCTTTGTGCATCCCTGAAGCGAGAACAGAACAAGCTGTCATTAAAGGTACAACTGCTTGCGTTTTACTTTTCTGTGTCAAAATCCTGCAGCTCTTGGCTGCTCTTCGTTTTGAAAGTTAAAGCATCAGAGTCATGTTTCTTTTGACTGTCAGTCATGCCCGGGGGGGCGCGGTGTGTGTGTGGGGGGGAAATCTAACACCGATCGTATAATTAGCTTCGGCTGCCTCGCAGCCACGTATGCTTTTATCTGGACCGTCATTTAGCGATAGCTGCTCGGTTAGAAGTTGGGGATACTCAGAGCCTCTCTCGGAAATTAGACGGAACCGCAGAGGATCCAGAAGGGCCACTGTAACCGGCGAGGAGAACACGAGAGATCGGTCGGATGTTAAAGACATTGTAGATGTTTCAGAGAGCGGGGTCTGTATGGAGGTCTGTTGTTCCAAAAGCTTCCGTATCCGCGTGGCCGCTTCGTTTCGGCGCAGAGCTCCGTTGCTTTCCCCCTCTAATCCACAAACGATTAGAGAGCACCTGAGGAATTGCCCCACGGGCGAGGTGGGACGGTGTTGCCTCGTGAGCGCACGACGCGCGCGCCCTCTCCACCCCGCTGAGACCTCAATTAATTCCGCCGCCGCACGAGACAGACATGCTCTGCGGGGAGCGCGCGCCTTCAGCGAAGAAAAGCTCCGAATATGCGGGCCGATGAGAACCAAATGACGCCGACCGCACGCCGTAACTTTTAGCTCGTCTGGATCCGAAATTGATTTCTTCTTCTTCTTCTTTTTTGTTTTTTGCGGTGGGTGGGGGGGCGTACGCTCTCTCGCGCGCCGAAGTGACTCTCCTTAACAAGTGCAACCAAAACAGTCGGTCCGTGTTTGCAGCTCGCACTCAGCGGCCGGCGGACGCTCGCTGTAAGATGAGGCTGGGAAGCATCGTTTTATTCGTCGCTTTCTGCTCTTTCACGGCCTATTATGTTTACGAGCCAATTCCTGAAAGGATAGAGGAGAGATGGAAACTCATGCTGACCAATTCCTTTTTCAGAACTCTCAGTCACCTGGTAAGAGAAAACTTTTCCTCTTGCTTTCGTTTCTTACGGTTTTCTTTTCATTATTTACTTTATAGGCAACCTTTTTATCACTAAGGCTTTGCAACTATTTTTGCTGTTGCTTTATGTGTTAGTGTTCATTATTTTTCTTCTTTTAGAGCAGGTTAAACTTTTATTTTTTTCTATTATTACTTTTTGCTGATGTAGATACGCATACTGGCTACACCAGATTATGTCAGATGCTAATCCATGTGTTGTATAGTCCTCACCTGGTCTAATAATAGATCCTGTTATGGAAACTCTCCTCCATTTATGAGGGCCAGACACCTGTAGTTTATAAGACCCAACACAAACTGGACGTTTCATGGTCTGAGCACGTGGTTGTAATCTCAAATAATTCACAAAAACAACAATAGTATTCTTATTTTTTTTTATTTTTACATTTTTAGCCTGTAACACTGAAACATCAGACACAACTTTTTTTTTTTTTTTTTTTTTAGATACCTATATTACAAGCTTTTTAAAAAGCAACATGTGCATGTCTATAATTTAACATAGATGATGGTGAAGATGTGCGTTGGAGCAATGAGCCATACATACATCAGCACACTTAATTTGGCATCGTTCACTTATTTGGGGGGGAAATCATTTGCAGGCAGGCACAAATTATAGCCCAGTTACATAAAGCACTCCCTTTAAATTATGCGAGGCTGACTGCATGTTATGGTCGTTTTAGTGTCATATAGTTTATGGGAAGCTGTTAAAGTCTTTATTTGATTTTACAGTGAAATGAGCCCATTTGTATTTTGACTTAAGTTAATAAACCAGAGATCCGTTTCGAGCTCGTGAAACAAGAGGAATGTCCCAGTGTTGTTGTTTCAGGCTCCAGTTATCTTTTAGTTTTGAATTCCTCTTCGTTGTGATCTCTCCTAAGAGATCGTCTGCAGGAACAGTTGACATTACACAGAGCTGCATTCATGTGACTAGTTCGTTCTCAGATTCATGTCCCAAGCATGAAGCTGCGAGTTTAAATTTTCTTCATTTTACGGTCGGGGTGTGATGATGGTTCTCTTAATCTCTTATTGTCTGTTTCCCTTTTCCAGGCAGACCTGTGTGAGTCAGCGGGTCTGAAGGACTACATGGATGTAATGTATGTCATTACTCTATTAGAAAAGATCGTACCGGTGTCTGATGAGCACGTCAAAGTGACAGAAGAGAAGTTCGACGGCGTGGAGGTGGTGCTTTACCAACCGAAGCGCCAGGGCGGAGACACTGACCTGAGGAGAGCCGTCATTTATCTGCACGGGGGAGGATGGTGTCTGGGAAGCTCCCGTAAGTTGGGTTTTGTTGCATATTCACAGAAATGAAGTCTTTTATAGCTTCAATATGTTCTAAAGAAAATGAGTTTGTCTGACAGACAACTTTTTGAGTGCTTGTGCAACGCCTAGTATAGTGTCCTGGGCAAAGAGCCGCACTATCCATGAACATAATAATAACTTTATGTTGTATGCTCAGTCTGTCAAATGAATGACTTTACATTTTGTTGGACAGAATCCCTTTTTTTTCGTGCAAGTGACTGTACTGTTAAAGAAATCCATTCTTCTATTAAGGCATGTCTGACATTGGGTTGTCTTTCTGTACAGGCATGAGTCCATATGATCTGCTGGCCAGAAAGATTGTCACTGAACTTGATGCTGTCGTTCTCTCTGTAGAGTAAGTGTTTTGCTGTCATTTTAGAAAATGTAAATGCAACAAAATGCAGAAAACCTCAATATGACAATTATAAATGAAAAAAAACCAAAGGAACTTTATTTTTTTAAAGTATTGCGTTGACTGTTCTTTGTTTTATCTCAATTCTTTCACTGACCAGCTTTAGCTATTAAAAGAGGAGAATATATAGGACTGGAACACTTAATTAGGATGAAAATAATCGTCACCAAATTTAGTATTGATTAAAAATGCCAGCAGTAATGAAGCCAAAACTGTACGACGAATAAATGTTGCATTCAAGATAAGATGAGATCTTTACTTGTAAATGCATTTTACCCATAACTCCGCAAGTGGAGTAAGACTTTTAACCCTTTTAAAAGTCTGTAAAAACAAAACCAATCTCATGTTAAGCACCTTTTGCTTTCCAATTATTAATCTGTTAATCCAAAACACAGTCAACAGATTAGCCCTACACTGTATTTAATGTTAAGTCCAGCAGAAAGGGCTGATCTTCTCACATGTTGATGTGTGAAAGATTCTTTAGCTGCCAATGGGTCCTTTATACTAATGATCCAACGTTCACTGAAGTAATGCTGTTATTGTATTTTTTATTTAAACAAGGGAATTGAATTGTTCATTTTATATTTAATATATTTTAAATTTTGTATAAAAATTACTTAATTGGTTACATGAGAAATCAGCAAAATGTCCCAAGTTTATTTTATCAGATTAGTCGATCACTAATCAAAATATGTCGGAATCCACTTTCTTTTTTTTAGTTGCTTCCCTAAAAATATAGCAAACAGGAACTTTTGGGTTTTTTGACTCTCACTCTTAGTTTACTGTGGTTAAAAAAACATTTTTCTTTTCTTAATATAGCTGCTGTGCTAGTTATGTGGATTTATTTGAAAATTTGTGTGAGATTTCCTCAGCGTGTTTGTTGTGGTCTTCATCTCATCTCCCTAATAGACTTTTTACTGTCATTTGCTTGTATTCTTAGATTTATGTGAGAATTCACTGACAGCAGGGTTACAATAATTACACAAATGCTTTTGGTGAGGAAATTAAACTTAAAATATTCTTAAGTACAATTTCATTGAATCACGTGGGACCGCTAAGAGAGCTTCGGAAACCGACAATTTTCTTCTGTTTACTGTGGTTGTTTCTGCTAACATCGAAGATATCTGTATATGACAATTTTCTGTGAAACCTTTATTGATTTGATATGCGCTGACCTGGTTGGTTTGTTTTGCTTTGTTTTATTTGTGGTTTTTGTTTTGTGAGCGGGTGGGGAGGGCTAGAAGAGCTTATATACATATATGTTCTGAAATAATAAAAACTTTTAACAACAAAAAAAGTATGATTTCATTAGTAGTAGTATTAGTACTACATCATCATTAAGGAGAAATGCATATTACTTTCTTTATAGCGAACATAAAGTTAGACCAAAGTAGACTTTTACAATCTTAAAACAACTCTAATTTTAAAATTATCGTTGTCTTTGCTTGTAAACATTCATTTCTGAAACTTAAAGTCTCTGTCACTGTGTTTCCATTAGCATGTTATTAATACAGAAGACATATGAAAGTAAGAGGTGCGATTGTTTTAAGATGATATAAGTCGTCCTTCTTGGCATCAGCTTAAGGAACCAAACTCATTGGATTTTTCAACACACAAAGAGAAATTTATGCTTTACCTAAAATATTAGCAGGTTGTATCCTTTTTAACAGAACATCACTTCAACAATTCAGAGATATTCTATTGATGGAGTATTGTTTGGGACATTATAAGTATTAAGATAGCTTATTATATCTTTATTAAATAAATGTTTAGTGGTTAGATCTGTGCGCTGACTTTCACAAAGTACTTACAGCATGTTCTGAAGATTTTCTTCACTTTTCCATCAATAACTTCTGTTTACCTTTACTACTGGACGCTCATTCCAGTTTGACTTTTCATTTAACACAGCACTCATTTAAAAAAATAATAACTTTGACTGCAATGTGAAAAAAACCCAATAAAACAAAAACTTTTGCATAGTGACTTATTTGCTTGTCTTAGTCGTCGTTCACTCTGAAATTTGATCGTGTTGATGTTTCCAGGATTAGAGTTTTGTCTGTGAGCCTGACCTCCAAAGCCTTTGTTTTTACTGCAGGAATAATCTGCGGACTCTTATCTGTTTTAGGTACCGCCTCGCCCCTGCTCACCATTTCCCCGTCCCATATGAGGACGTGCACCGTGTGGTCAAATACTTCCTCCAGAAGGGGGTGCTAGCCCAGTACTCTGTGGACCCGGGGCGTGTTGCTGTGTCAGGGGATAGTGCTGGAGGGAACCTTGCAGCGGCAGTCGCTCAGCAGGTACAGAGTCTGTTTTTGATTCAGAGGCTTAAATTTGGTTTCTCATAGGATCTGAGGGCATAAGAAAAGGTGGATTTAGCAGAAATTTGTCGAATTTTCCATAGATATGTTAACTATACGTCACTCATCGAATTTTTGGAATGTCAGTAAAGAAATGAATATACTTCTGAACACTGTTTAATGCCAGAGAATATAGTTTGGTATGACCTTGACCGGTCAAGAAATTTTGATAGCTGTTTTAAGCTGCTTTAAAAATGAAATTGTTGTGACAAATCAATCAAATTAATTGTCACAAGACAGTTAAATAATCTATCAAATAATCATTTGAAGGACGAGTCAGGATTTCCTGTATTACATTAAGTGGATGCAAAAGAAGATTTCAGGATATTAAGAATTATTTTTGATTTCTAATCAAAACAAATAATCTGTACTGGTAATAATGATTATTAGGTCTACCAATAGTATAGACTAAGTCTATACTAATAGACTTAGTATTGCCACAAACTAAGTCTATTATAATCAACCCACATAAGCTTAAATGAACAAATAAACACACACCAATCATTTTGACAGTGAAATGAAGATTCAGAAACTGATCCAAGCAATTTAAAAGTTTTTTGTCTCTCTCAGAAGCTCAAAGGAAGAGATCATAAAGTTATACTATCAACCTTAATTCATAAGGGGAAAATGTTCAGGAAGACAATGAAACAGAGATTCAGAACTACCTTTTGTCTGTCATCTCTCTGCACCAGAATTGAGAGATAATAGTTTTTATTACGATATAATAAATACTGTTTTACTTTAGTCCATAAACGTCTGGTGGTTTGCCTTTTTTCAGCAAAACTGACTAGGTTTCTTTTTGTTTGTTAGGTAGACAGGTTCTGCTCCAACAATCTGGTTCCGTTTCTAAATAAGGTGGTTCGGGTCTCTTCTTGTTCTGGGCTTTGGATGTCTGGAGGTTCCTCCTAACAACTCTTTTTAGATGTCACAGAGGCATTTTTAAATGTCAACAAACCTTACCTTAGACCAGTCTTTCTCAAATTATGGTCCCCGGACCCCTTGTAGTCCACTGTTGCCCCCGAGAGGGTCCACGAGGTACTGCATGTAAACAGATGCTTATTTGCCGTGACTTGAAATCAAAGTGTGACACTACAATTAGCTTACCAAAGGATTGTTTTTAAAAATAATAATGGATAAATAACTTAAGACTGGGTCACTAAAAAGAAAGCTTGAAGATACTGGTGGAAAGTTTCTCAGGATGAGTTGCAGAGCTTTTGTTTTTCAACACTATTAAGATACATAACGAGCCACAGGCATGAATATTTAGGCTGTGATGAATATGGTAAGCCAGTGGTGAAAAGAGCTGCACCCCACACTGACTAACTGCACCTTAACACCTAAAATAAAATATTTATGTTGGGCTATCTGTTGGCTGGAAGAAAATGTTTGATTTTGCCAACGCAACTCAAGTCTAGATTTTCTTTTATTGTTCTTCTGAATTACAGATAGCCCTAAAACGCTACGAATGCACACAACACTTGTAGTACTGAACTTTTTTTTATTTCCATGTGTTTTATATCAATGGAAAGCTTAGAATTCATGCTTCCAGAATCTGTTAACAACTTGAAAGGCCCAGAGGAAGCTTGTTCAAAGTTTTATTTTGGCCAGTGAAATTTAGCGCATAAGGAGGAACAAAGACAGTGAGTTAAGAGACAAATGTTTTCATTTCAGGTTGTATATACTGAGATGTTGTGTTTCAAGTTATGTGGTCCTTGTGTGTTTGTTAAATGAGGTGCGTGGTCCTCGGCCTGAAAAAGTAAGAGAAACTCTGCCTTAGACTTATGTAATAACTGAGTCAGGACTGCGGCTGTTTTACCCTATTTTTGTTAAACTTGAAAGAATTTCTCTAAATAATAGACAGCATTAACATTCATAGTCTGAAACATTTCCAAGACATTTCACAGTGTTAATATTTAATACTAAAAAAAGTTCTATTTTTGAGTTGGGGAATTGGTAAAAGTGAATTTCCCAAACTTTACTCTAAAAGAGTTTGTATCAAGCAGCCAGAGCTGCTTCTAGGCAATAATCCAACTTTTGTTTGTTGGGGCAGTGCTGCACTTTCTGCTGATTGAAAATAGAAATGGAGAATAGCTCATTGCACAAAACAAATAATATTCTCATGATAGGGAGAAGTAGCATTTATGGCTTTGAGGCACGCATGGGCAATTTGATAAGCAATTAAGCCATTTTACCTGATATGGGACAAAGCAATCTTGTTTTATTAAAGATAATCACATAGTAAAAAAAGAAGAAAATTTGCTTTAACTTAATAGCATTTGTTTGCTGAAGAGAGGACGTGTATTTCCATTAGAGAGAGTTCATCACACAGGGAAAACTTTAGGCTCCACAATGTACAACAGGCACATGAAGAGACAGAACCCCGGCTCAAGAATAATCCTTGTGCATGCAGGGAGTTCCGCAGATAATCTCCTTGGAATTTAATTTTGTAATAGTGATCCGGGCTGAGGTTTGGGTGAAATCTCAAGTCATTTCCTTAGGCTTTAGTAAAGTTAGAACAAATCGCAAACACCGTAAGACGAGCGTCGTCTTCGTTTGAAAGCATGCGTCGCAAAACCTCAGCAAAAAGCACGATTTCAAATGTAGTCGTGATGCAACGTCTGTGTTTGTAAGTGAAGGTGAAATGAGCCATTCTTTCAAGCATTCTTTAAGATCCCAAGCTTTGTGTAGGGAATTACTTGCAGAGCTGAGAGGTTATGTAGATGAAGCTCAAGTAACAGCACCAGCAGTAACTCATCTATGATGAAGAGGGACGTAGGTGTTGAGAATCCAACATTGATGACTTGGATAAAGCAAGTGAAACAAATGCTAATCCTGTTACGTAATAGTGGCCAATAACTTAATACCTGCCGATGAAGTATCTTAAGTGTAACAAAGCCAATAAAGTAATGATAATAATGCGTCATTACTTATAAATCTTTGAAAACTGAAGTTGAAGTAATATTTTATTTGAACAACACATAATTAGGAGTGTATTTCTTGGAAATAAAATATTTTTTTCTGTGCAGTTTGGTAGTCATAAGCATTCGTGACCAATGTTAAACCTTCGTGTCCTGACTTTAAAATATCTGCCTTGATGTTTTTTGCTTATTTTATCTGTACGCAGTTCTTTAAATTTTCTGTAAACAAATATATTTGCCCATTTATCCATAAGAGCTAGAACTTTCAATATCTAGCAAGTTATTTCCGCAATATAGCAGCGTGCCCCTCAGATTAATTTCACTCCCTGCTACGGAAGGGATGAAATTACTGTAGTAGTATTTGAAATTACTTTAAAGCACGTCTCCCCTTTCGGAAACCGTTGGGATTTTTCAGAGAGCGCAAAGTGTGGCAGAATTACGGTACTTCAAATATGGCTGGATTGTCGTTGCTCCATTTAGGACTTGTAGGGTTAACCCTATAAGTCTTTGTTGGCGAGAACAGCTGTCTCCTAATTCCAGCGGCGTGAAGGGTCTATATTGGTTTGTTTGCTGATAACAAGCTTGTGTCTGGTCCCACGCCGCTGACGGAACAAAAGCATAGAGGAGGCAGCAGTACATTCATTCTTCCTAGCAAAGGCAGTAAAAGTACAGCTTAATAACATTAGGGAGCATTTTCTTAGATTCAGTGAATCTGTTCATAGCTTGGTTTTGTGACACTGGCTGTTTGGATCCCTTAGTGGAAGGTGCTGGAACACAGGAAGAGAACAGAAGGTCATGTGACCTCAGTGTCATCTAGCCAATAATATAATTCAGTTTAACTTGCAAATTATTGTTATTGGGCCAAAAACCGAATTACATTATTGACAAATAAGTACATGATTGGGTCTGTTACTTTTGTTATGACCAAATTTTTGCATTATTAGCGTGTATTGCCTGATTTATTGCCACACATGCATTTTTATTTATTTCTTAATTATTTTACTGGTTCCTTGGACCCCTTGGAAAACATCTCATCCTTTATGAATGCTGTTTCAGGGGCAGCACCACAATTAAGTTTGCTTGTGTCCACAGTCCAGAACATCACGCTACAACAAAGTGAGGAATTTTCAACGTGAGACTGTTTTAGATGACACTAAAACATTCTCCTCACTAGTATGTCTTACAACATTTAAATGAAGGATGCTTTTCAAGCTCGTTTACCTTGTAACAAGATTTGTTTTGTCGGTCGAAGATGAATGTCTTAAGTAAAAAGACTCATTATGAAAAAGACAGGGAATGAACAAGGAAACTGAGCTGCAGCTTTAGAAAGCCTTAAGGAAATAAAAAATCCCCCAGGTCTTTTCATTTTTTTTAAAGACTAAGAAAGAGGTGCTTATGTAAAGCAAAACAAAGAAATGAGAAGAGGCTCGTGATTTTTGTGCAGCACTGTTATCTGGTTCAGTATCACAATGAGAGATCAAGAGCTGAGTCTTTGTAGCATCCTTGGACAACATAATGCTCCTACAAAGAAAGGTTTTGTTTGCACATTCGTTTACTTCTTATACGTTTGTCTTTCAGGCTGAAGAAATTCTCGGAAAAATCTTTTAGTGATGAGAGGAGTATTGATTGGTGGACTTACAAATATGTATTTATTTTTACCTGGAAGTTAAGATGTGTGCGGGGAGTAGCTAGTGGCTCATCCATTTATCATTTAAAAGCTTGTTTCACCGAGGCAGGGGATGACAAATCAGCACACATCTTCTTCAGAAATCAAACTGAATAGAAAACAATATTTGTAGCGACTGCTTTATAGGATAGTTAAGCAAAAAGAGAGAAAATCGGGCAAACTGTGGCTCAGTAAGTTGAGTCGTTGTCTTGCAGTGGAAAGGTTGCCGGGTCGACTACACTTTCCTCCTGTCACACGTGGACGTGCCCACCGGCAAAGCAGTGACCTCCAGGTTGTACAACTTGGATAGTACCATGCAAACAACGGCGTTAATTTATAGACGTCCCAGTAGCTACAAAATTGAAGAGATTGAAAACTTTAAAATATTTAGCAGTGATGGCGCAAGGATAACCAAAAGAATGTCTTTGTCAAAGTGGAAGAAAAATTATAGATATTTATAATTTCATGCTCTTAACTAGTTGTGTGTCTTCATTGCTTCAGACAAAGGAAGGACAAAGTCTGAACTGAACTCTTTGACAACGCTGGCGTTTGTAGAGCATTTAAGAGGGGCACAATTGTCAGTTGTGACAGTATTCAGATATAGGAATACTTTAAAAATAAAAACAATTCTTTTTCAAAGATTGCTTAACACCAAAATTAACTTTCTGTGCATCAGTGTAAGGACTGATGATCATATTATGTGTAATTGAGCCCAAAAATATTGATATGGTTGTACTTTACTTAACTTGTACATCACTACCATGAAAATAAAAGATACATGTTTTTTGTGTCTCTTTTTTTATGAGCTGTGAGTATCATATGTAGGGCTTCTTCAGAAACCTGCTGTTTTCATCTTACGTCACTGAGTAATGCCCCATCTTTTTATCAACAGTCTGATTTACTTACGTCTGCTCCACAGCTGCAAAAAGAGTCTGGGCAGCAGATCAAGCTGAGGGCTCAGGCTCTCCTTTACCCCGTGCTGCAGGCCTTGGACCTCAGAACGCCTTCATATCAGCAGAATGAAGACATGCCGATTCTGCCACGCACGCTCATGGTGCGCTTCTGGAGCGAGTATTTTACGAGCAACAAAGCCCTCTTCAGAGCCATGATGGCCAACTCGCACAACAGCCCCGAGTCGTCCAGGTTACTGAAGTTCGTCAACTGGAGCGCCTTCCTGCCGGAGGCATATCACAAAGAGTACAACTACAGCGCTCCCGCTGTTGCGCAGGGAACCGAAGGGGAGGCGGCCGGGGTGGCCGGGCCGTCTCAGTCGTTCGCCGACCCCAGGGCGTCGCCCTTGCTTGTCCCGGACACGGACTTGCACTCTCTTCCCAAGGCGTACATTCTGACGTGCGAGTACGACGTCCTCAGAGATGACGGGATCATGTACGCCACACGGCTCCGGGCGGCTGGCGTTGAGGTGACGCACCAGCACTATGACACGGGATTCCACGGAGCGCTGATGTTTACTGTGTGGCCCACTGACTTTCTCATTGCACGTCGCATGACAGACAACTACGTTAAATGGCTCAAGGATAATTTGTAAAAAGAAAAAAAAAAAAACTTTTGACAATATAAATGGGTATCCCAGTTTTTTTTTTCCATACAATGCACTAATGTTTAGTTGAATTTTTTTTCATGTCGTTTTTAACTTTTGGTGGTGTACGTCTTTGGTCTTGCTGTTTTTGTTTAAATATGCTAATTTCATCATTTCCTTCTAATGGATTTTGCCTAATTTTGAAACTGTAGTGGACATATTTTTTAATTTTAAGGTGACAAGTGAAACCTGACACATGCATCATCATATCATTGCGCTAGCTGCAAACATAATGCTTATGTAAAATAAAACTGTGGCTATCATATTAGTTTGATGGACAGGTTTTCTTTTTTAACCCTGAACAGAGCTCCTTTTTATTGCTTCCCACCACATGATCTTCCATCAGATCTCGTATTTATTGTATCAATATTAGTCTTAATAGTCAGTAATGCATACCTCTGGAAGTAAAACTGTCCCAGGAGAGATTTGAAGAATTCATTATAAGTCTTTGCGAGCAGGAGAGGATTTTTCCAGATGCTTTTTTGGCCAAAGTTAACATTTATCACAGTATGTACCGCATTCCAAAGAGTTACAAATGAGTTCAACTGTTTGTAACTTGTTGACGTATTATAGTTTCTGATCCCAAAGATTGGTGAAATTGAATTTTGGCGGTGGGATGAGGGGGACAAGAACAACAGCAACAAAAAAACAAAAAACATGAATTTGACACTCAAATTTTAATTTTAATTTCCCGCAAGTAACCAAAGTAAAACGTTTCGGTTCCCTGGTAATATGAGGTCAGTGAATGTTGATGGTCCATATTCACTCTGACTATTAATAAAAATTAAATATTAGCCAACTATTGTTAACATTATTTGAGAAAGCATAGCTGAGATTGTTGCAACGACAGGGCAAAAAGAGCCATCGATGTAATGAAGGGATGTGGTAATGATTGATCATGAAGCCTTAATCTTTAAAGCGTCCCGATTTAAAAAGCAGAACTTATAATATGCAGCATCAACATTTACATTTGGAGCACATATGACTGCTGGCCCCATTCTTACACAAAACTCAGATCTACTGAAAGAAGTTGATAGAAAATGAAGCTGTAGCACAGGACTCACGTTTCAGGCACATGATTTTAAGGTTGTAATATATTTATTACCATACTTGGTTTTCATATTAACATTATTCAGAAAGGACGTTTTTGCTGACTAAACCCCAGTCATTGCAAGCACTGAATATAACTCATTTGCATTTCAGCACTATTTCAGTTATTTAATTTAATATATGAAATGAATGAACAAGTGACAGCTTCAGAATTAAAAGCAGAACTTATAATATGCCTAATAGATTTTTCTTAACGTTATTAATGACAAAATGTCAACATTACCACTCCTTCTTCTACTAACAATGTAACGCCCCACATTTGCCCCGTGTCGTGTTTTTTGAGTCAACACTTTTTCGTCCTCGGATGTTTAAAATTAGTTTTACGTTTTGTTTCTGCAGTTGGAAAATTTGTGGGCCTCGTGCAAGTTTCATGTAAAATGACAATAAAATCACTTAAGCTTTCACTGCTTAAAATTGTTGGGTTTTCTTGGTCTAATCACATGTTTCATTAACAAAGCATGCTGTACCTGAACAGTAGGAATAGATAGAAAATGTGATGTTACTTTACGCCTTTTACAGACTTACATTAAATAGAAAGTTCAGAGATGTCATCTGCTATTCAATAAAACACGAACTGCTCCAGGGTGCAGAGTACAAAGACACACACATTTACACACCCATTTTTTCATCTTAACCTGGATTTATTCCCATGAATCATAAAGGGATGTTTGTTGGGTTCGTGCTTTAGAACTGTGTCTCATGACTGGTCCTCTTCAAACGCCAATGTTGGACTAATAACCATATTTTAAGAGGCACTGCAAGGGAATGAACTGGTAGGGATTTAGCATATTTTTTGTTTTTGTTGAAACAATTGGTACGCTCTATGTTCATGCAGAAAACATGACCTCATCAAGTTCAATAGAGTATTTCTATAAAAGCCTGAATGGAGATCGTGCCACATTACATACTTGAAGTAATGAAAGTTAACATCACCTCAACACGTTAGCCCAGATTCAGTTTGCTTGGATTTCTTGCTGTCTGTAAAACAACTGGCTTCACAAAGGTAACATAGCTAAAGATAAAACAAAGTACATGTAGATTTCATATTTGTCCTCAGATATTTTTCCATTAGTTTATTCTTTCTGATTGCTCATGATCCAACTCTCGTGCTTTTCATCATGTGCTCCAAAACGTCAAATCAGACATTTTCTATTTGCTTTTTTGTTGTTTTTTTTCCTGTTGTTGGTTCCATTTGAGATTCCTATCTAAATGCAATGATGGATCATGGTATGACTTGTCCTAATAGAATCAAAGCATAAAGTCCAGTTAATTTTGTTAAAGCTATGTAACATCTTTACGATAATACATTTAGCTCTCTAGCGATCATCAAAGATCAAAAGCTCAGTGGTGTGACAAAAAATAGCTTCTGTAACTCATATAGATATTTATTTTACTTCACCAGGACTGGAAATAGATTTGGTTTTAAAATCAACAGGGAAACGACATCAAGGGGCATATAGTATGTAATGCAATTTTAAGTTGAAATTTAGCGTTTGTTGCTCTGAGAGAAACAGTGACAATAAGAACAAAGACTAGGAGCCACTTAAAGAGACAGCGGCCAATTTCAAGTCGTCAAATTACAAAGTCAAATTTCTTTCAAGTTATGTTGAAAGAAATTATTCACAATTTTTATGACAACTGAAGGGGACTGGATTGTGCCACATGACTGTTAACCAGTCATTATGGAAAATGTTTGTTTGACTCTGTATGTATAGTTTTGAGAAGAAAAAAACCCCCCAATAAATTCAAATCTATAAACCCAATTCTTAAAACAACTACCGAAATTGCATGTTGTTTATTTATTCAAGGGTTCAAATGCATAACTAAAAGTCCCAAATAACGCTCACTCGTGTGTATGTAAAAGTCTCTCAGTAGTCATCCAATCTTACATTAAAGACAGTCTGTAAAATGTCCCATACAGACCAATTCAGGCGTACAAAATCCGTGTGGCGGTCAACCTTGTAGGATCAGAAGAGGTTTACAGTAAAGCTGAGCGGAGTACAATTCATGCCCAAACATATGGGTGTGTTTTTAAAAATGTACCCAATAAATCTCCCTCTAAACACCTCAACGCACTTTCTGACCTGGATGTGAACAATCTACTGCACAGTTTGTAGTGTATAAAAACATATTTGTTTTGCGCACTTTCTTATTCTTAAGCTGGGTCTGTTTCTATGAGAAACCAGGGTGGTTTTTTTGCTGTCATTGCATAGGAATTTTACCTGATTGCTGCTGCTCCGTCTCCAAATCCAATCTGGTATGCTACAACTCGTATGGCTAAACTTGACTACAACCCATTCGGTACGTTATGATGATTTCTCTATTCCCCTCAACGCATGTGGGAGCCTTTCTGTCAAAGTTCAGAAACACAAACACTGAGAATGCCCACATGGATTGGACAACTGTAAAATTGATCATTTTACAAATTCCAATCACAATTGTTGAATAATAGTATTTGACTGAATTCCACTTTGATTAAGTGGCATTTTATTTTAAAAAAAAAAGAAAAAAAGGGGGGGTCGGGGGGGGCAAACAGTACAGCAAACAAAATCACTGACAAAACACATTATTTTCTGATCGGCATGGCCGCTGACTGAACAGATAAGGCACCAGGATTAATCCTGGCTCTTAGCCTGGTCTGGAGCAGGCAAGCTGCGCAGGATAAATCGCCATGGTAACTTATGTCCGACTGCTTTTGTGAAACCGAGTGGCGGCTTAATTCAGCTAGGATATCTGGAAAATCCCGGTTTTGTGAAGCAGCCCTCTGGTGACCTGTCCACGGTCTCCACAAAATAAATATCCTGGCAGCATTTGAGGACGGTAACCAATGAAACTACACATCCTCATGCTATTCCTCATGATGGAGGCAAAGTGTTACCTTAAGACAATCTCTTGTGTTTTAGCATTTGAATCAGGATTGTTTGTTCAGCTCAAAGTTGTAAAGCCTGCCCAGTTCTACGAAGGCGTCCGACACTTTAGTTGGAATTTATGAAGTCAGCGTTTCAAAATGTGAACGGTTCTGTTTGTGCCTCATCTCCTCAGGTGGCATCTAGATGAGCGAATGCAACAAATAATTTTCTGCGAAGAATGAAAAAACAGAATGTAGCAAAAATAAATGAGCCTAATAATAAAATAATGTGGTTTAAGCTTCACATAAAAACACCTTCACACCTCAAACTACTGTAAATTTAGAACAAAGAAAAACTAGTGAGATCACTAAGCCAAACAAATGCTTCATCTGAACAAAACATAGCAATCAATAAGTTCTCCCATACTCAGAAGGCGCACAGAAAAAGGAAAAGAAACATCCTCCTTCCTTTTCAATGGAGGGTAGCTGAGGAGTGAACCCTGGTTTAGCAACATGTGCTGTAGTTGGCAGCAGCCACCGGTTCCACTGGATGTCAGTCTTTGACTATTTTGAACACATGATTATACTTCAATCTAATCCTCTCCATTTCAGCCCTGGTTGTACTTGTAGGGTTGCTGGAGGCGACTGGTAGCATGTTTTCTTCAGGCGCTGTCATGCAACCAGTTTCCATGTTACTGCGGAAGAAAAGCCTCAACAGCACAACGCCACGTTGCCATCACTACATGTCAGGAGGGGAGTGGATTCGTCAGAGTGATACTGCGCTGGTAGTTTTCTGCCACACATTTTACACACAGCAAAAAAAATATCAGTTTTGATCGAATCTATTTAGATTATATTAATTTGGTGTGTCCCATGGTGGGTGGCAAATTTAAAAATGACCTTTTATTGCTTTTTCTAAAGTGTTTTTTTTTACCGCTGTTATTACTGACACATCTGTGTTTCTTGGGTTACTTGTGTTTTTAAATACTCTACATACATCTGCTTATGTCCATTAAATATCTGCCATCTTGACATAATTTGTTAGATCAAAGACATAATAGACTTAAAAATAATAATAATAATAATAATAATAATAATAATAATTGAATGAATGCATGTTTAGTCTCAACTTATCTGGTAATGTTATTACTTAGTACTGATTATACTTCTCTGGTATATTGTATTTTTAGATATTGCGTCACCCCTAGTGATTTGACAATTAAATCAGGATCAAAACATCCTCTTGATTCAACAAGTGGCAATGATTTCTGACACGTCTTCTGTTAGTTGTGTGGTGATAAAAATATTACATTTTATCTTAAAAATGAAAAGCTCTTTATTTTTTTCCCCCCACAAATCCGATGTTTACAGACAAATGACAACACCCTGCAATTGTGTTTTAGATAAAAACAAAAAAATATAGATTTCAAAATGCATATGTTATATACAAATGTACAAGTTCTCCTGGAAATTATTGTGCCTGCTTTATCTATGTACAAAAATAAAGGGTAATTCCGTGTCACAGGCCCAAGACATAAGTAGCATTAAACATGCGAGACTCTAAATGTGCAAACATGCTTTTTGCCCTTAGCAAAATCCTGCCACATAATTTGCATTTCAGAAATAAGTGCTAAGCGTCTGACATCTCGAGAATTATGTGTTTACAACGCCACGGTTTGTTTGCATGTGACAATTCAAGACTCCTGTGGTAAACGTGGTCAGACTGGTTCTCGCCTCAGCTTGGTTTTGCTCCTCAGATTCCTGATTTTGGAAATTAGAAGCTCCCTGAACTTGTCTCCCATGAGAAAGTAGAAGACTGGGTTAATGACGCTGTGCAAAAACGCCAACGGTCGGGTCAAGATGTACATTGCTTTGATGTAATCCAGGGAAGAACTGTGAACATGGGCCCAAGGCTGCTGAGATGCGATTCTGACGTTTCTAAGAATGTGATAAGGGGTGTAGAGGATAAGGAACATGACTGTGGCTGAAGCAACAACTCTGAGAGGCCTCTTGTAAGACGTCCTGTGCTGTACGGCTCGTTCCTGCATTTGGAGGAGATGGGAGATTTGCTGGGAAAAGGCACAAAGTGCAAGCAGAGGGAGAATGTAGCCGGTTACCGTTAACCCCAAGGTGTAGCCCAGCTGGTTAATGTCTCCTTTAAGGCTGGCGAAATCCCCACAGCGGCTCCAGTTCTGTTTCTGCAAGTCCTGCAGCAGCAGGGTTATCATCGGACAGACTTCCACGTTTACCACCAGCCAGGTCAGGGCCGTGACCACCAGGGCCACTCTGGGTCTCAGCAGGCGGTGGTTTCTCATCGGGTACTTTATGAGCAGGAAGCGATCCATGCTGATCCAAACCATGAAGAGGATGGAGGAGTAGAGGTTGACGTGCAGGACGTAGCGGTTTATGATGCAGACAGAGGGAATGGTGACAGCGTGCTTATTTGCATACAGGTAGGAGAGGTGTGGCAGAGTGCAAAGGAAAACAAGGTCGGAGATGGCCAGGCTGAAGATGTAAATGTTGCAGCTCTGCCACTCCTGCAAGCAAAATACGTAGCCAAGCACGACGACGAGGTTGCCGGGTAAACCGACGCAGAACTCGAGTGCGTAGAGCGGCGACAGGTAGTATCTCTCCAGCTTTTCATTTGTGTTTGTGGAGTTGATCACCTGCCACGGCGAAAGGGAGAAGAAGCAATGATGAGGAGGAGGGAAGTATCAAACAGAAAAAAAGAAGCAAAAGGGGTAAGTGTTAATTAAAGGCTATAAAAAGGTCATTCAGGGTCACATAATAATAATAATAATAATACGTTTAAGCAAGCGTTGTTCTTTATGTGTGATGATCGGACTTACCATTGTGTGGTTCCTGCAGTTTCTGCTGGCGTGAACTGGGGTGAGACAATGAGCCGGTGCCGCCACTATTTGTGCACTGGAGAGAGTAAACAGAAAACAGTGCCTTTCATGCAGCGTAACAGGGCGTCTGACAACGAGGGCCATTAACTTTATGGTGATGAACACACAAGAGATTGTGCAGTTAGCATTTAAAGCGTATAAAGATTCCACAAGCAAAGTTGCTGCTTTACATCTCTCCCGTGTTTAACTAGAATGGTGTTGCTCTCTTATCTGGTCTCCCACTGCGACTTCCACAGATCATCTGATCAGGAACTGTAGTTTGTTGTTCAGGATAAGATGAGTCGAACGAACAGAGACATGTTTGCGGAAATGCAACATTATTCTCTTGACTACAGGCTTTCTATTTTACTTTGTTAAAAATAAAATATGCATTATTCCGATTTAGGCTCACAGAAACCCAACTTGGCTATTTGGAGAAGTAAAACACAAAATCAAGTTAGATCAGTTATTAGATTTAAGTATGCGATTTTCAGATGGGAAATACATTCATTTATAGATAATCTTAATTTAGTCCCCCACCAAACGAAACTTCTGCGTGAGTTATTCACACTTCCCTCTGCAGCCGCCTTCACTGAGCTTCTAGAAGTGTTGCTGCACAAACTTTTACTGATCTGCGGTTAAGTTTATCAGTGTTTGCAGTTTTTCTCAGTCACTGTGGTGCGTTTCTTGAATCACCCTCGGCATTTGCAAAACAGTACGAGCAAAACATCATAGATTACCTGCAAAAGTCACTCATTGCCTCAGAAGGACAAGTCAAATAAGTTAAATTGATTTGTCATGTTGTCAATGCAGCAGTGTAATGTAGAGAGATGTTCTGTAACTACAACTAACATTTTGAGGGTAGGTTTTGTAAATTGTAATGGTGGAAGATTAATGCTGAGAGACTGAAGAGACAGAAAGAATATGACAGTACAGCAAAGTAGAAAAGGACAAAACAAACCAATGGTAACTATGCATGTAGTGCTGTAGGAATTACAGTGCATTCTTCCTGTTCTCTCGGCATGTTGCAAACAATTTCTCAGTGGGTTTAAGGAATGTAGAGTGAGAGGGACTCCTTCAACGTCTTGCTATGACGGAAGACGCAATGTCATCATAGGCTGATGATTTTGGAGTGATGGAAACTGATGGCAGCACACTCCATTTTACTCTTTACTCTCATCTTCCTTAATTAAGTGCAGCATTTGACACGGTTTCTCGTGTCGTTATCCTCCATTCGTATCACTCGCACCCCAAATAAACCTGATTCAAGCCGTATTTCTAAGGCCGCACTCACTTCATCCAATTCAAGTTCTGCAAATGTCAACCTTCCTCTCTCACCCCTGGTGTTCCCCACGGCTCAGCACTGGGAGTCCCTCTTCTTCATCATCACTTACATCCTCCCCCTTGTCATGAACAAAATTAATAGATAAGGGTAATTGCATTGCTCATTTTTACTGTGTCTTCTACTGTTAATTGTGTTTGTTTTTATTGCAAAGTGAGCTTGGGTTTTCTGAAAGGTGCCTATAAATAAAATGTATTTAAATATAGGGATTTTTTTTACACACACACATGCCTACACGCTCATGCTCGTGGGGACTTTCCATTGACTTCCACTCATTTCTACAGCCTAGCCCTAACCCTACTCCCAAACGTTACATACATAACCCTAACCAAAACTCAATTCATACCTTAGTCCTAAACCTAATCCTTGACCCTAAAACAGCATTTCCCACTGTGTGGACCAGGCTTCGGTCCCCGCAGGGAGCAGAAATGGTCCCCATAAGGTATTAAATCCATGGTACACACATGCACAAAGCAGAAATTTTCAGCACGTTTGTAAAGTTACAAAACGTAATTTGCAATTATGCAGTCAGATTTACAAACACAAAATATATGAGTTCTATTGCAATCTTTTTATAGCTGGAAATGTGAACCTTTAGCCTTGACAATTCATACGGTACGTTGCACAAAAATAATCTAGCCAAAATCAACAAGCAAACCAGATTATCACTAAGTTACTTACAAAACTTAACAGTCTTTTGTCCAGCATCCACACCTGAGTTAAAGTTTCAGCGTAGAGTGATGCAGTGTCTGCAGTAGAGTAAGTGGGAGTCAGACTGGTTCTCTGAAATGTTTTCTCTGGTTCCTTCCTCTTTTGCAGTGTGAAGTGATGCATTTCCCATTTTAAAGAATGTGGTTTTCTACTTGGTCATGCAGACATGTTCCGTCCACCACCAATGCATCTTCATGGATCAAGGTAGCTTGAATCCAGTTTTATTGAAAGGAGAAGTCTAGTTCATGTGAATCTTCTCAAAATGAAGATGTGTTTTGTTTCCCAGAGATGAAAATGATGGCTGAGTTCGGTAAGAGAGGGTATCCCGTAGCAACATTGGTTGAAAGGCCATTCAGCATGGGAAAAGCCTAAGTTGAAAAGATACATAAAACACAAGATTTCTTTTGTAAATATTCTGATGCACTTTTTGAGAGTCTAGGGAATCTGGAAACAAATACGAATATTTCGTTTATAACTACTTTTTCTTACAGTTGGAGAACATATTGGAAATATTTCCCATTAAAGAATACAGTTTTTTTTAAATTCCAAATCAGTATTGACTGAGGATACAAACAAAACTGTTACAAAATGTCTTAAGGACAACAAAGTCACCGTATCTATGTCGAAGCTGTTTTTTGAGTGTTTTAGAAAAGTCGTGGTATGAAATGTGTGTGTGAGCAAGTCAACTTGCACGCATGATTCAATAACAACAGAATCAAACTAAAAATATAAAGTAAAGTTCTGCAGAATTAAAAAGGAAAGAAAGTACAATTGTAAATTTGGAAATGGGACAAAACCCTTTCAGAGAAATGAAAGCATGATAATGGCGTTGAAGTTATTGTGATGAAACTAAATGAACTACATAATGAAACTAAAAGAAAGCAGAATATAATGCAACAGAACATAGGAACAAGACTGTTCTCCGGCTCAAATTGGTTATTTCTGAGTGTGCTTTGTAGTTCTGCATCCAGCAGTAGAACCACAGGGAGCAGGCAGAAGAGCTTCATTGCTTTCCCAGATTATCTGTCTGCTGTTATGCTGTCACGACATAGTGACAGCTTTAAAAAAATATGGGGAGAAAGTATTTACATTAAGGATAATGCATCTTTAATATGTAGCTTATTTAGTGGCTAACTCTGTGACTGCAATGTTTCACGTGCCACATGTCACACAAACTTTGTTTTTTCCAGGGTAGTATGTAAAACAGTCTGAGATGTGGTAAACACCAGATGAGTTATCAAATTCTTCAGCATGAAGCTGAGAATTTATTGTGTTTTCAAAATCACCTGGGGAAATGTGAAATTATGCTGAACAACTGATCAACATAAGATAAATATTGTACTGGATTGTACAATATCCAGACAGACAGACAGAGGGCTTTATTGGTCCCTTTAGGGAAATTGGTTTGCAGCATATTCAACAGGGACAGCAACATGCATACACAATCCTGACATTAACAGCAAAGAGCTTTGAATTTATGGTACCTTTTTTTTTTACTGTTTACCAGTTTAATTGCTTGCACTATGAAACAAAGGCCGGTCCCGTTTCGTGAGAATAGAAGACGGTACTACTTCCGACAGAAAGGAAGCAGCTCAGATAATGATATCAGTGTGTGCCTTGTCATGCTGTTTTTGCTACCTCCTTGTTTGCCTTCCTCATAACTGTGTCCATAACCATAATGCCAATCTGTAAATGTTTCCGGATTTTTTGTTTTTCTTTTCTGTTGTGTAAAATACAACACTTCTTTCATCATTTGATTCAGAAAGCACTCAAAAGTCTCCAGAAAGCACAGACATCTACTGCTTAAGAACACCAGGGCACTAAAAATGATTAAAAAAAGAATAAAGGAGGAGCATATTTACATGCTTAGATGGTCAGTTTTTGTAGTCAGGCTATTAGAAATATATATTTTAATGAAACTGAAAGAAAACGTAGTGCACAGGCTACTAATAATTTCGAATGCTACTCAAGAGCTCTGTCACTATTAAAGTAATACTACTGAAACAGATGAGTGGCTAAATCTAGCTTCACTTTGGTTTATACTGATGCGTTTCACAAGAACAGACATTACTTTTGTTAATGACTCGTTCTAAGAAATTGTGAGTGAAAGGAGAACTTCATAAGACAGCAAAGAGTTGATTCATGGCAGGAGTTAAGAAAGCTGTTATGTTTCCATTGTATCAAAATAAAATTAAGAATTTTAAGAACTTGAGATATAAGAGAACTTAATGTGTGATCGTCAATAAATAATTGTCTAAATATCTGTAAGTGTCTTTACAAATCTTGCATTTAAGTTTACTGAATTATAATTAAAAGTTCAAATCCAATCCAGTTGTACAGATGGCACATTTAATGACCAGTTGAAGTTGAAACGAGTCAATTGGCGAAAAGCTGGTTTGTCGTAATATCTCAATCTGTTTGTGTCACAATCGATTGTTGTTTGACTTTTGGTTTTTGTTTATGTTTGTGTTCAGAACTTCTCTGATGATGCTGCCACAGTTGTCTCATTGCAGGAGAGGTCAACTCAGATGTTGTACAATGTGTCCAACTCCAGGCATGATGCAGTTTCTGAGCTGAAGAGCTCCTTCATCAACAAGCTGCCGCATCCAAAATGCACAAAGGAGCGTCACCATAGATCCTTCCTCTCACCAGCTGTCAGACTTTATAACCATCACAGCGTTTACAACCCAGCTGGTATCCAGGGGCGCAACTACATATTTTTGAGGTGGATGCGAACATCTCACCCGGCGCCCCCCGCTATCCCCCACCCTCCACCACCACTGTGAAATTCAGGTGTGAAATTCAGAAAGAGCATATTTCTCTTTCTGTTTCTATTCTTGGTGTTGCTCAACAGGCCTTCTAGTTAATTCTTCAGTTCTGTTTTTGTTTTTATTATCTTTTTATACCCTTTTAGATTATTTGTCAGACTTTTTCCTTTTTTGTGCCAGATTCTTTCAGTCTCTGTTCAGCTTCTTTTTTTTATTTTTCATCCTTCCTTCAGGCTGTTTGCCTTCTCTGCCAGCTACACCCTGTTATGAGTAATCAACCACCTGCATGTTGTCAGCTATGACACTTCTCAGAATTTAAGCTCATGGATATTCATTGTCTGTCATTGAATCCTTCTGATACTTTACCTGTTCTTCATGTTCCACTTCCTTTGTGGCTTGGTTGTAAAGTGTCCTTATTTTTGTCAATAAAGTCTCACCATTGATGCCCCTCAAGTCTGCATTTCGGTCCTGTATTAAATCTTCTGTGTTAAACATCGTTTTGACAGTCGAGCTTGTTTTTTTGTGTGAAACATATTTTTGGGCTTTACAGATAGCCTTGGTTGATCTGCTTGTTTATCAGAAACTTTGTGCATTAATGTATGCATGTGCATGTATGGAAGAACTACCAAGAAAGCTCAAAACTGGTAGCTTTTTTTGAAAGTGTAAGAATTGTGATTCTATAATTTTTAATTCTCAGCACTACATAGTATTTATAAAATGATGCAACCACACTTTCCTTGCAATGCTAATCACAGTTTTGCCAGAACATTTGTGCTTGTTGTATGGTGAGCGTTAAGAGCTGTGGACTATTATTCATTCCAACGCCACATTGTTGATACTTTTGAATCTGTCTCCAAAATGATTTTCCTGAGGCTGCATAACACATTGTGATCTTAACGGTGTTGATTTGGATACTGAGCTTTGAGTATATTTTGGCAACAAGGCCAACAATGTCCCTTAGCCCCTAGAAAGCACATGATCTGCTGCTGAGAGACATGTGAGACAAAGTCTTACGAGAGACAAAAGGACGAGGGATCTGGGATTCTTAGTGGTTTGTTTGGTTACTAAGGGATCATGAATAAACTTTTATCATCCTTGGGCATGCATAGTGAAGAGATTTGTGCCAATGAAGGTCAGCTGTGGGGCGAGTCTATTTTAATGCTGAATTTTGATAGCTGTTATTCCTTTAGTTCACAAACAATATGTCATTCTCTGTCTTTTTAATTACATTATTTTCAGAATGTTATGAACTGTGTAAAAGAAAGAACTGGACAAATTAGATAATGCTAAATAGAACGCCCCACTTGGTAATGGTAATTACTTGAAAATATGAAATCATATTTTCATTTAAGATTTATTTAAAGCAAGAGCGCTCTCTTGTGGCAAATTGAAAACACTGCCATTGCCACTAATGTCAAAAGCAAGAATAACCATAGTAAATAAATGTCTATGCAAAGTTAGCTTTTGTCTATTGTACTGCATTTGTATAAACATCACTATGTTACATAACTGGTACCTTGGCAACAAGAACCACACAATGTCTACAGTCCAATCCAAAGTCTTAAGGACAAAACACAAAATAAGCATTTATGAAATCCTATATGCAGATCCTAACACATATCCATCTTTCTGTAGAGCTGTGTGATTCAATTATTATCCAGCAGAGGGCAGTGCGGTCAAAGCCAGCGGCTATCACCAGCCACAAGTGAAAAACCCAAAAATCATCTGGTATCTTATTTTAATGTAAATGACCAAAGGATGAGAAAATTCTTTGTCTAATTACTGAAAAGTTATAAAATTCAGAATAATTTGCTTAACCTAGTAATAATAATAAAAAAGAAAATACTTGGGTTTTCCAAATGTGTCACAGATTTAGATTGTCTTTTAAGTCGAGTCAAATTACTGATTTCAAGGCACTGGATAACACAGAAAGGACATTTCGGTTTTATCCAGTTGATAGGATTTTCAATTAGAGAAAATCCTATCAACCATATTGTAAGATCGTCATGCAGACCATGGAAACGAACAACGTCAGCCTGAGGAATTGTTTGAGGGCTTCCTTGCATGTTCAGTCTAAAGCAAGGTTGCCCAAAGTCAGTCCTCGAGGGCCAGCATCCTGGTTCTCTCCCCGTTGGTAGTAACATTTAAAAAGTTGATGTATGCAAAAAAACAGGACCTGAAACTGAAAAGGTCATGATCTATAAAAAAACGAACAACGTCTGACACATAAGTATGCTCAGATTGGAGACAACTGGAAAGGCAGATGGTGAGGTGGAGAATTAAAGCAACTCTGCATCATGATTCCTCTCACACATTTCATTTTACCCCATAGTCAAACTTTAATCATAAATTCACTTTATCATATGCTTTTGGAACAGCAGTGTTATCAATGCTTCATCTGGTGAACCATAACTCACCAGAGGCCTGTCAGCCAAAATAAATCTCAAGCACACACACAAATTAGTATTGACTTCCATTCATTTTGGTAACTGCATCTGTGCCTAAACCTTAGCTAAAGCCTTATTCAAACCATACCTCTAAATGTAACCAAAGACCCTATACAACAGTCTTATGGTGTTGGTCCCCATAAGACCCATTGGTTTTCAGAAAGTTAGTAAATATGCCACAAATGGTCCTAAACAAGTACACACACACACACATGCAAAGTTTTCTCACCATCACGTTCCTCATCGTCAGGGTTCCATGGAGTAACATAAAATGACTGAAAACTATTTACTTCTGAAAAGTAACTTTTCAACACTCATAGTTTGCAATACTATTTATTCTAGAGGCTTCAGGCTGCTCTTTCAAACTCATCCTGATGTTCACTCCGGCCTAAAAAGTCACGAGCACACCAAATTAAAAGGACAAAGAAAAATGTTACTTGTTAGCTGTCAATGAGACACTTATTATTCACTAAATATCACATCTACACTCGGCTTAAATGAGATGTGATGCAAACCATATTCAATTTCTACAATTTTTTTAAAAAGCTACATTAAACATATGCAAAAACGGAAACAAACCATGTGTCTTAACTTTTTCGCATGCTTTAATCATTTTCAACAACTGTTTTGGGCAGAAGCACAAAACAGTAGAATGAGGAATGGAAGCCAATAAGATACTTGGTAGCATATTATTATAATCCTAATAAGAAGAAATTAAGCTACTGGAAATGAAGCTGACAATATATTTGCTCATTTTCAGAAAGGGGGAAAAAGAAAACCACATGTGACTTAAAGGAACCCAACAATTATTTATATTTTTTAATATATTCATTATGTGACCTGACAGCCATATATGGGTAGCCCCTGTATTCTCCCTCTAAATACTCAGCATAGTGCCTCATATGCTGGTTCGCTGTGAGCGACGGAGAGTCCCATTAGCCTGTGTAACTTACACTGATGTCCTAGTTCTGGAAGGTGACACACTTAAGGCTTTATCACCGCAATTCTGTGCTAATTATCCACGTGGTCTGCGCTTGACAGAGAGTTAATTGCAAAGGTGTGTGATACAGTCTGTGGCTTTAGAGTGCTTTAATGTCCATCAAAACCACAATCGTGGCTCAGAGATGAAGAGATTGGATTGTTTTACTGCAAAACAGTGCAGTTCTTTTGTCGACTAGATCTACAGCCGCATCAAGTTTCCTTCCTATCTCTATTTGTCCTGCTCTTTTAGATTTACACTCCTTAAGCATTTAGCGTCTCTTTTTAGCTTCTGTGGTTCATGATCATTCCAATGTTTTTTCATGACCCTTATCAGCTTTATCTTCATGGGTTTTTTCAGTTACAGAGCAGAGAAAAATGTCCTCATAGACTTGAGTTTATCAGTTTTACAATATCCAGGAATTTGCGAGCAAAACCTAAACAGCTTTTGGATAGAGGTGAGACCGAGGGCTTTATCTGATCCTGTTCCCTCACTGGGGTCAAAATAAACATGCACCCACCCACCCCCAACTTGTCAATATTTTGCACTTTCACATTCTGCACCACAGATATTTTGTTTTCAGAAGTCAAAAATAGTTGTGGGTCGAGTCTGTGGTTGCCCAACTAGGGGTTAGTTGAATTATGGCAATGGAAACTATTAACAACGGCATCTTTTTTTTACTGGAACTCTTAAAAAGAGATTTAAATTGCGGTCTAACGCTTACAAAATTAAACAATATCATGTCTTGCTGGGTGACGTTTATTGGCTTGGCATGAATATTTATGCCTTCAAGAGCAATAGGGGATAAAAATAGATCTTAGCTGCTGCTGCTGTTTTGCTCACAGTTAAAAACTATTGGAGATTTCTGAGCAGCCATATATGGGTAGCCCCTGTATTCTCCCTCTAAATACTCTCTTCAGTCAGAGAAACAGTTGAGGAGATGATATTTGTTGCTGAAACTCCTCAGCTGTTAGGAAAACACCATTGCTTACAGAATATACTGTATTTAAACAGAACCTCGTGGTAGACAACATACATCTTATTTGTGTGACAAGCTTCTCCAAAACTTCTTGACCAACAGGATGTTGACTCCTCTGGCAGTGACAACACAGACAGAACAAGTTTTGCAACTCAGGGAGCATTTTGACAAAAACAAAAATTCCAAAACTGATTTAAGGACATCTTAAAAAATACATATTAGAGTCTTTTTAGGCTAATAGCTAAATAAGGTCTGGAAAAGCAACATCCCAATAACAACCAGACTCATAGTGCTAAATGTTCAAGTCGGTCAAGGAAATCACCATATTATATCTAAACCAGTGGTAAAATTGTTTCTTTTTTTTGACTAAGAGATAGTGTTTATTTTCACTGTCAAACTAAATATTTAGTATTTTAGGTCAGAAAATAAATAAGATTCAAAAACTTACAGACATTACCAATATTTGGAAGAAATGTGTTTTAAACTTCCAGACTTAAATCATGGCTTCCTGGTTTTTCTTCCTTTGACAGAACTGTTGCTTGTCATCTTGCTCTTCTGCACCTTTTAAACTGCAAACACTTTTCTTTGGAACTGAGACACGGATTCTAAAACCAATGACTTTGTGATTCTCAATCCTCTTTTTTTTTTCTTTTTTTTTTTGCTAATTTGGCTATGTGACTGACATCATTTTCCATTCAGTTTTTGTCCAGGCTTTAACTTTGCTTTTGATGCAGAATTTCTACATAATGTTCTTTTTCTATATTGCCATTTATTTTGGAACATGGACTGGTTTTTCTTGGAAATAATTTTGTTAATCCTAAGTGATCTTGAAAGAAAAAAATGTGGTCTAATTTGTCAGAGAGAAAAAAATATGGTTATTTGTACGCAGTGTCTTTACAGGAAAGCGTGAACTGCAGAAAAAAATTGATTTGAAAGCATATTAAACTGATTTAACTAAATGTTTCATCTTTAGGAAAACCCTTCTAACCTATTAGTGAGAGATATGTTTGTAACAATGTTTTTCATTAATATTTTTGCTCCTGGTTAATAAGATCCTGGGCATCGTTCTGTTTGGAAAAAGAGATCAGTTTGCAAATTACTGCTGTTAGTGTCTGGGCAACATCTCATGGTTTCTATTTCAGATTTTATGGGGATTTCTATTTAGGTCCGTTGGACTTACCAAGCGCACTGAAAAGGGATGCTAACAGGGCACCTTGTGGGCTGAAATGCGACACTTGATGAATTTAGACCAAGCACCGACACACGTCAAACTGGAAGTAAAATTGTGTTGTTGTGATGCAAAATAAAATTATATCCACAGGGCCACCATGTTGTTCTGCAGAAAACCTCACATGGGGTCCTTCGATACCCAGCTGCCCCATTAAGTATCACAAGCCTCCTACATAACTTTCTAATTTTCCACCCTCTTCTCCGAGTCATTTTTGTTTTCAGTCAAACCTCCTCTGGAAGTTTATTTTCCACGGTGCTGTGACAGGATTTTTTTATACCGATGTGATTGCCTCGGCTGTCTGGAGAGAGAGAGGGAGAAAAGAAAATAATTCAAAACCATCCTCAGGTCAGCTATCTGTCAGTCGGACACAACACACAGCCAAGGCTTTGCAGCCTCAGTGGGGGCTGATATTGAACTCGGTTCATGTTTTCAGCTCTCTGGGTCATTCAAGCACAACAAATGTCAAGCTGTGGCTTGATCCAGACACCGCGTGTTAAGCTCACACAAACTTTGCGCCTTAACACCAAACCCCATTGTGTTTTGGCCCAAAGTAGATCTTTAAATGAGACTGTCCGAGGACGAGGCTCAGGCCTTTCTCCTGCAGCCCACTCGCTTACATGCGTCCCCTAAACGGTAGCTTGAGTTGCACCTTTGCAGATTTCCCACAAGATGAAAAACGCATCTTCTGTGCCACGCTGGGATGCACATCTGGGTTCCATTTATCCATTCATGTTCAGTTTTCACATGGTTCATCGTCCTTCATTTGGCACTGGATGTTTTCTGTGAAGGAGCTGATTTCCAAGCACACACACACCCACGCCTACACACGCACACCCACGCACACACAGACACACCTGTAGGGCTTTGCAGAGTGTTCTCTTGTTTCATTACTGCCGTCACCCGGTTTTACGTAGGTGAGCATTACAGCACTGCGCAGGAAATAATGGCTCTCCTGTTCTGTGCCTTGACTTGATGACATCATGCTGCTCCTGATGGGGAACCTGGGAGCTGTGAAACAGGTCGTGTTATGTAAAGCTCGCTGTAACGGTTTAGCAGGGTTTGCAAAGATGGCTTGTGTCTTGTAAACCTTGGGGGAGATTGTAAAACATAATTCGACAGAGGAAAAAAACAGGCCAAAGTACTCATGATTTCTCAGATGTTGTGGGACCGAACACATGAAGTCAGTAGTAGAACATCAGCTGTTCTGAAATCGCCTGTAGCTTTTCTCTCCTTATTTATCCCAATTCTCTTTTCTTTTGATCATCTTTAAATAAATATTTATTCCGGATAGAGCTGCATCCCAGACATAAAATTTCTCTACCGCCTTTATTTACTTATATATTCATTTGTTTATTTCATAATCTCTGATCTGACCACTGCATGTGACTCTTAATAATCATATACACAGCTCCGGAAAGAATTAAGAGCCCACTCCACTGAACACCATTGAAAACTTCATGGTTATTCCACCAAATATTGATTTCTGAACTCGCCCTGAGTTAAAACATTGGTAGTTTTTTTTTTTTTGAGTGAATATGTACTTGTTTGCTTTACATTGTTTGAGGTCTGAAGCTGGGGAACATTTCAGCCTCTGGATTTACAAAGTTAGCGGCAGCTGAATACAATTGCGAGCCACAGTTTTCATATTTTATTTTCAAAAAAAAAAAAAAAACAAGAAGAGAGGCTGTTCCACCTTACTATGCGCCAGTTTGTTTAGGTCCAAATGACATTAAAGGTCATGGGTAAAACAATGACAAAAATGTGAGAAGGTACAGAGAGTATGAATTCCTCTACAAGGCAGTAAAAGATGTCTGTTTGTCTGTTTGTCCGACTTTCTTTTCTTTTTTCTATTTGATGCGACTCCTTCCTTCAGTGTTAGACATTTCCTCAACTCCCCCTCTCTCCTTTCTCTCCCTGGAGGCCGATTATGAGTCACAAGATACAAACTTGTCAACTTTGCACCCCGCTGCACACCGATGAGGAATACAAAGTATTTGTTTGGAGAAGGTGAGCAGTCTCCTGTTTCCACTGCTGTTCCCCATCTCATCAGCTCACTCAGCAGGAAGACGGGCCGAAAGTCTCACCTCACTGACATCCCGACTGTTTGCCTGTCTCACAGAGCCTTAGATTTTTAGCGCCGGTGGATTAGATTAGGGTCATATTCCCTTTGCTGACTCTGTCCTTGAGTTATGCTGCACAATGAGCAGGTGTCCATATAGCAGACTTTTTTTTTTTCTTCCTCAGATGAAGATAAAGGCTGAAATGAAACTCCACCGACACTCTATTCTCACTGAGTCCTTCATTTGTAATTCAAAGCACTTTTTTTTAAAATGATCTCTGTATAGATAGAACCAACAGTACTTTGATTGGAATCATTTGTGTTTTAGACAGTGTGAATGTCATTGTCGTTCAGATTGCATCTCAAAACATGTGAATATTGCGTAAAGTTGCAGTAATTCTTGCCCGTCGTCTCAGAAAGTGAGGAGGTCATTTTACAGACCATGTTGATTAAAATAATTCAACCTTTATTTATTTTTTTTTTTTTTATTGACATGGCTCATACAGTTAAAGAAAACCAGAAATTCAATGTCACTGGGTATCGCATCAGAGCAATCAAAACCGGACATTTTAAGCGCAGGTGTCAGGCATTCTGTGCATTTCCATGCGCTCAATACTTGGTTGGACCTCCTTCTGCATGAATTACTGCAAGGTCATCTGATGTCTCTCATCTTCCTCTTGACAACAAGCCTGTAGATTTCCCGTCAAGTTCGGGTCAGGGGAGTTTGCTGGCCAATCAAGAACATGAAGACCATTTGACGTTTGATTTCGGTACCTTCGACAGACTGGGTATGTGTTGTTGATGTCTCCGGTTCTGTACTTACTTGACACAAGGAATTTGACATTGGAGACCATGTCCAGTATTTATCTGTGTGTGGTGGCTCTTCTGGAATGGGTAAATAAACATGGTTAGGAAAATAAATACAAAAAAGTTTATTTATACTCTGCCATCTCACAGCAAATCTCATCTTGAGTTGCTTTACAAGATAAAGTCCAAATTAAATGGAGCCCAAAACAATTCACTCGTCTAGACAAATTCATATTGAAATGCATGCAGTTCAATTCCATCTAAATGATAATACAGTCAAATATCTATGATTCTAAGAAAGGTCGGACTGTTTCAGGTTTCTGAAACAATTTCTTACTCATAGCTAGCGTGTGGCAACATTGGAAAATATCCACCTCCTCCTAACAGGGGAATTCTTTAGGAGAGACAGAATGACAGACACAATTTCTCTTTCTTTTTTTCAAACGAAAAGTACTATATATACAGGGTTAATGAGAATATTTGGGTTTGTCTTTTTCCAGGAGAGATTTAGAGCTAAATAATAAGAAACTGGGCATGGTCTTCTCACAATGTAGGAGAAAAATAACAAAATCACCTGGCCAGGAGTATTTTCTCTGGGAAAATTAAACAGGTTGCTTCAAGTTATCTTCAGCAATTCCTCCATCGATGGTCTGTTGCACACAAAAGGAAAACGATGTGTAAATGAAGATTAGCGGTTTAAAAAAAAAAAAATGGAGTGAAAGATAATCAGAGTGACCTCAAGCGGTACGAGTCCTAGAGGAAAAAAACAAAAGAAATAGCACAGAAACAGCTTTGTTGAGAGTCAGGTTTTAAGCCAAGTAGATGCTTTGTAAAAGACGAGTTTATTTCCAGAGGGGAAGAAACATCTGCTACTTTCAGAAACTCCAGGATCCGCAGGCCTTGAGGTTTTTGACTAAATGTTCATAAAAAAAAAATTCAAATTCATGGTCTTCCTTTATATCTATTGCTAAATAAATGTTAAATATGAAAATAAATGCTAAAGTTATACTTGAGAAATCATTTTTTGTTTTATTTTAAGACCCCTTACAGCTTGGAAATTCATTCCTGCATGGCTAAGTCTCTGCAGATAGATGTATATCCCATATTTTATTTATTATATCTCTAGAGCCACAGCTAATGCAGATAAATACAGACAGATGTGGAGGAAAAACTATTGCGAATATTTTTATACTCAATTCCAAAGTAGGTCGAAGGTAAACTTGACATGCAAATAATTCATTCAAAAACACGTCGAAGCACTTTTTTTGTGCTTCACACATTTGTTGAAATGTGTGGTCGTAGTCACTTTGGTAAGGGCTGTGACTCGCTAACCAAAGCTCGTAACCAAGACAACTTGTTAAACGAACAGCTTGTAAGAGAGAATAACCAAAATCAAAAAATCCCTTTTTGAGTCAGAAGGACTCCCAGAAGACTTAGCAGACTCGGCCGTGTTTATGCAGGGTTCTGTTGTGTTGTCATCTGCTCAACTCTTATTTTCGGTGAGCTGTCATCAAAACAAACTTTCTGCATTTACACCTGAAAAGCAAAAAGGGTTTAAAATCTGCTAAATGCTGAAAACAGAAACATTTAATTTGAATAAAGCAGTAAAGTGCAACAATTTAATGTCGATCTTCAACAGAACTTCTTTGTGCTGTAAAAAACAAAATGCTGATTGATTATAGGAAAGAAATATTTCCTGTGCGATCATTAAGTATTTAAATGGGCAGAGAGATGAACCATAGTTCTGATCATCTTTCCCAGAGGTTACATTAAAAACTGGTGTCCATATATAAAAGATTTAGAGAATTTATCTATTTACATCCTATTTATACTTTTTGAATAACTGACTAAACATTTACACATCCAGTTAGGTTGAAACAGCATGCAAACGCTTGTATGGAAAGAGGAGAAAGATGATGTGTCGTCAAGTCTTCCTTAAACTTACCCTTTATAATTAGATCAAAAACAATCCCTGAAACTCTGTAAATTCTGAACTGAAACAGGATGATGATTTGTGAAAAAGGACCTTGAACATATTTAAAACAACAACAGCAACAAATGTGAATAGACTTGGAAACAGCAGAACAGAAAAATATTTCCTACAGTCTCAATAAACGAAAGAACTTTTCTCAAAGAAAGTGGCAAAAATATCTTCAAGAAGAACAAAGAGGCTCTGATCTCCTACAAAAACTTCTTCTAAGTCCTGATACTTGCTGAAGGCGATGCTTTATACCACATTTCTGACCTCCTGCTTTCAGAACATAAAAATGAAGGGGATAAAAAATTTACGCTACATTAAGTGATCTACATAAAATTGTTATTTTTCATATTTGTTAAAAGTGTGACAATGTCCTGACTATATAAGATGAGAGAGATCATCTGTGAAAACAGTCAAGCCCCTCTGCCTCCTCCCAGTGGCCATTTGAAGAAATGCACTTTCCCAATAAGCAACCAATCAGAGCCAGGAGGAGTGTCTTGGTGCTGTCAATCATTCTTGTGTACACTCTGTTCCCTGTTTCAGCATCTGCAAGCTCAAGATTGCTGTTTTTTGGCACTTATGCTAACGTAACGTTACAGGTAAACTGCTTATCCGTCATCATCAATCGCCATGCGTTCTAGCCTGGACATTCATGTTTGGCTCTCCTATGGGGTGGAGCTGTAGCACCTCACCGAGAATGAGCAGGTACGCAAGTGGGACTGATAGTGCTGATGTCTTCCTCCTGGCTCTAATTGGTCATTTCTGACCGGGAGCAATGCGTTTCTGAGTATGTCGGCCCGCTGGAAGGGAAGTCAGATTATCTGTTACACAATGAGGACATAGTGACAGCTTTAACAAATGAGGAACAAAATACATTTTGTACAAGTTCCTAATTTCTGGTTTAATTTTATTAAGAAAAATGAAGCAATGTGCCAACTTTAAAAGCCTGGCTTTTGAAAACAAATGTATTATTTTAGCTTTTAGAAGAAGCAGACTTGTGGGAGCGTGTCCTGTACGCATCCTGCAGCGTCTTGATTGCTAAAATGTTCCACCTTTAATGAAACCCTGATTTTGACAGCTGTCCTTTAAGACGAGCGTTTGGAAATAAGGAAGTCTTGTGAGGGAACAGAATTAGGATCATTGAGTGTATCAATCCTAAACTAACGTGACTGTGACTGACTGCCGACACACACACTCACTCACACACACGCTCGGCTCTCATTGATGTTATGTGTGAAACAGATCTGTTCCTGGGAGAAAACATGAACCGAAGAGGATAAAAATAGTTGAAACAGTGTGTTTCAGCTGGAGGGATTCTTGATCTTATTCTGGGAAGATCTTCCAGGATTTCTATTAACCCGAGACCAGATACTCATGCAATATTAATGTAATGTCTGACTCTCCTCTGCGGACGCCACACATTAGATATTTCTTTATGTATTTCCTTTTTTTTTTTTTTTTTTTTTACTTTCTTGGTCTCATTTTCCCGGGCATCAAATATTTGTCAGACATCCAGTATATAAGCCCTACCTTTGGCCTGCTGACTGTACAAACAGCTTTGAAGCCTTCCTGAGCAAGAGCCGTGCCTCCCTCTCACCTCTGTGTACACACCAACACCTTGCCCTTCAAAAATCTCTGAATCTCAGGCGCACTTTAAGCCGACGACCTCCCCGCATCGCCCTTGGCGCCCGTTGTTGTTTCTCTGTCGCTGTTCCATATTTGACAATAGGCACACACATCGCAGGCTTATTCTGCGGTCAGGTTCCTGCTATATTTCTTTATCCGTCCTGTGTAAACATCGCGCGCGCGCACACGGGCAGGGTAGGCCGCGCTCTGTTTACATGAATGGGAATGAAGGCATGCCGGTGGTTTGAACGCTGTAAACATGTCTTAAACAGATGTCTGCTGCACGGCGTGGGTGATGTCATCCATCCGCCTGAGCCAAGTCCAACACTCTGAGCATGCGAAGCGTGCACAGAAAATATGACAGAAAAGAAAAAAAGAAAAGAAAAAGACAATTCAGCATTGGCTCTTGCATCAGTAGTCTGGAGCAAACATCATTAAGCTAAGAACTGTGACTAGCAGAGCAAAGAATTGAGTTAGCCCAGACAGTCAGCTTTCATCTGCACTCATTAGCTCACAGCTCATTCTTAGGTCTGACAGACACGGTCCCCCTTTCCTTTTCATTTGTCTGTAGTTTCCCCTTTTTGTGTGTGTGTGAGAAAGAGAGAGAAGCATTATTGACTCTGCATAAGAGAATGATTTCTTGTAAGCCGTGGCTGTGGTAGACTGCATCCCAGTTTCAAGTCAATGACTCAAACGTAAGCAATTGGTAACGGCTGAGTGATGGAGCTGTAGTCAAGACACACAGCGTTTGGCACCGCGACTTGTATCACACGGAGGAAGGGGCAGACGAGCCCTCTGCCGGTTTGGCTGGTTGCTGGTCTGCCTTAGAAGGCCTGTGGTTTGGAGGTTCTTGACATCTGTTTGACTTGTAAAACTAATGGGCCATTTTCTTTCCCATTGAAAGGCATAAAACACAAGAGAGAGAGTGGAGGGGGTGCGGGGGGAGGAAAAAAAACAGTGCGTGCCGCACACTAAGCCATGGATGTGCATAGTTTTAACTTTAACATGGGCAAACAGAGAATACATGTCAAGGCTTCATGTGGACATGAATAATTCAGGAACCATGCGGCAAATCCAAACAGAGCTCATGTAGGGGGTGTAGTTAATGCCAGTCTGAAATATTGTGTCAGATTTGAAACATGGTGCATTGATTCCAAACATCCCTAACAGAGGTTTGTTTGTTTTTGTTTTCTTTTAAGAACATAGAAAGAGGAGTAAAAACCAGGCAAGGTTTTATGAGAAGGTTCTCAAAGCTGTTAGCTTAGCTTACTGGCTAGTATGTTTGCTTTGGGGATAAAATTCTCTACAGTTTGAGGTGGATCAGTTGGTAGAGTGTGGGCACCACGTGGAGAGGCTGCAGTCCTCAACGCGGTCTCGGGCCTTTTGCTCTACAAAAGGCAAAATGAGGTAAAAAATAATAATCATTCTCTAGAACTCTTGGTAATTAGAATTTAACTCAGCTGTGTCCATGCTAGGTACTGTTTTTATCAGATGCCGCAAAGGCCATGAGAATGGGACTACGACCTCGAGCATCCAGCCAGAACGAAGGCTTTTTGTGTGCTACGATGACCCAGTCAAAGTATTCACAGACATGCTCCATTCAATCTGACTGAGCTGTTTCATTTTGTAACGAACTGTGGGGGGAAGAAAATATATAAAAATCAATCTACAAGTAGGAGCAGTCATACCCAAAATGGTTTTCAGCTGCAGTAGCTGCAGTGGCTCTACAAGATAATCACTTACTCACAAATGCTTAGCAGACTTTTTAGGTGTTTATCTCTGAACAAGACAATTTTAAAAAAAGAAGGAAAAAAAACATGTTTTTCCTTTCACTTCACAATAACCTGCTGCTTTGCATTGGTCCACAAAATACAATGAGGTCCATGGTTGCAAAAGTGGCAAAATGTAAGGGGTGTGGATAGTTTTGCAGCTTAATTATGTGTATTATGTGACGTATGCTTGTCTTTTCCCAATTCTAATTGAATCTTTGTTTTATTAACTCAATAATGAGCTGAGGAAAACACACAGATCAGGCAGCATGGGTAGTGTAGTCTCTCAGTGTGGGTAGGTCTGATCCCTGAGCTCCCTGTAGGGATACTAAAGGGATTGGATATGCTCTTCTAATGCTATTAGTGCTGCAGCAGGGGATTACTGTCTGCTGAGGAAAAGGGGGGGAAAGGATGTGAACAGGGAAAAATATATATATTTCACCAGGGTATTTGCGTGTGACAAAGATTTGCATGTTTGTAAACAAAAACAGAGACATCAAAAATAGTATTCGTAAAAAAAGTATTGCACATCAAGAGGAGTAAAAAAAAAGAAAAAAGTCATGAGGTTTTATGCAAAAATGAGATTTTCTTTTTTAATTGAATCTGGCTGTTACAGTTCTCCAGAGATTTGTGTTAATTAGGCTATTAAGCTGCCCAGCACCTATTAAAGTTATTTTTAGCAATAAGGAAAGAAAAATACAGTATATGATCATTTTTTGAAGACTGAAAATTAAATCTAATAAAGAGCAAGTGACAATTTGTTAAGAAGTGATGGCACCTATTTATTATTGCTTAAGAAATGATGAGAAAATCATTATGATTTTCTTTGACATGGGTGAGGGTGATGGTTAGGGTCATCAATCAAAATCGTACAATTTCAATTTAAAATTACATGACCTTTCACACATGGAGCAGAGCAGGCATTACTTCACGCAAGAACCCAATCCCTCTATCAATCTCCCGCTTCACCCTGCAACCAAAACACCAAGACCCCTGTCTCTGTAGGAGCAATCGACTAAAACTGATTAGTGAAACTTCACTCCATTTATAGTCATGAGATATGGATCATGAACAAGAGACCGAGATCCCAGATATGAATGGCTATGAGGGTTTACCTCCACAGTATGAGGAGCTGCCTTTCAGCAAAGAAAAGGAATCGGTCAAAGTGAGTTTGATCGGGACGTCTCCGCAGTGCCTCCCCCTTTCCAGGTTTCCCAACAACGCTTCACCTAAGGAGATCCTGGATTGACCGGGAACTTGTTCGAAAGACTTCTCCACTCCTGATCCAAATCTTTAAGACCAGCGGCAAAGGTTCAAGTAGTCACACTTTGCATTTGAATACTTTGAAACCAGGCTTCAAGCAAAACCTAAAAAAAAATAATAAAATCAGACGAAACTACAAGAGGCAAATAAAGTAGGCAGATTATTACAAACTGCCATTGAACTCAAGCAAGATGTTACTCAGCTTGTCAAACGTGCCATTACCCTAAAGAGTCCAAACCCATGCCTCAGTTTGGCTTTCGTTTAACTTTCTGTTGGATATATTTTTTTTTGTCGTGACCTCTTGATGGCAAAGGCAGAGAAGGTTTCTGTCTAGATTGTTAAAGCTGCACAATAAAAAAAGGACTCTCACAACGATTTATTGCTGCCAGATGTTTTGAAATTCTTTAACGACCCCAAAGTTTATGGGGGAAAAAAGAAAAAAATCAATTAGACCACAAAAAAAAAAAAAAAAAAAAAAAAATCTCACTTGTCCTGAGCCAGAGGATGTGGGAGCAGAATATGAAGGCCGGTCCTCAACTGAAGAGCAGAAGAAGTAAAAAAGAACTAAAAACGCATTCAACGGCTTCTTCTCGCACAACAATCCCTTTCAGACTTTGCTGGGACAAACGTGGGGCATTACAAGAAAGACAGCATTTAGTAGGTGACAAGAACAAAACTTTTTAATGGATATTCCTGATGGCTTTCATCGTTACTGGAGATCTAATCCAGGTAAACAGTGTGAGCGTTTTCATTTTATTTTTCCAGTTGAACAGTGGATCATCAGGATCCATTCTCATTTCAACGGCAGCCAACATCAAGTGATCGGACAGATGGGACACAGAAAGCCTTTTGTTTTATGTTTGGGGAATATTTGATATTCTCAGGTCAAAACCCTGGAATAGAAAGGTTTCAGTGTTTCACAGAACATATTTAGTTAATGCGGTAGACACACTTAATGTTGACCTCTGCTATACGGCATTGGGGTTTAAATTGAGAATGGCGATCGTAAAAAAGACAACAACATATATTTAGTCTCCTTTCTGATTCTGGCAGACTTTGGTGAATTAAAAACTGTTCTCTAAGCAAACTGAAACGTTCAACAAATATGGCATGAAGCACCTAAGTTAGTTCATCTATAAGCCACATATGATAAGCAGCAGCAATTACAACTTGTCTACATGTCCGCTAATTTAAGATTCAGGACTTTACATGCAGAGTGCACATGTGCAACTGAGTCTGGTATAGTAAACTCGAAACAAATCACATGTGACCGCCACCCAGCATCATTTCAGCATCTCCAACTAGAAAATTATTGACAAGGGTGGAAAATGTAGTCCATGAATTGGGGGGAAAAAAAGAAAAAAAGAAGTAATGAGTGCATGCTCTGTCCATGTTCTCACCTGCAGACATTGCATAGCAATTTGTATTTTGGAGACCTGCTTTTCTCCTTACTGTGGGCTTTTTGAACAACACAGCTTACAGATAAGATAAAACCTCCTCAAGCTAGTCTCTGTTTATTATTACTCACGTTTTATAACTGGATTGAAGTCTCACACTCTCCTTTTTCAACCAAAAAAAAACAACAAAAAAACAAAATAAGAATGGTTTGTTAACTTAAATAATTCCACCTACAATAAACTAATTATGTCCACTGCTCATGAATTAATGATTTTATTATGTAATTTCTGTTTGACCAAAAAAAAAAAAAAAAAAAGACACACAGACATTGAGCTTAAATATTCTGTTTTATGCCCGCAACCAGCAAGAGCTGTGTTTAAATCTTTGCAAGAAAAAGAGAAAAAAAATGAAAACAAACAGTAAAGCTTGTTTCTCAATGCAGGTTGGCCTCCGCTAAGGTTGACCTTTGACACCGATCTTGTTTGTTATGTTCATGGGTAGCCGAAGACGTAGTCATGGAGAGGAGAAGTGTCTGATTTAAAAAAAAAAAAACCTCACCTTTTGCTTTTCAGCAGGTAATGAGGTTTTGTTGGCGGCCTTTAAAGTGAACTCTGAGGTTTAGTGCCTCGGCGCGTGCAGACGGGGGTTTACAGCCAGGAAAGAGGTTCACTTGTCCTTTCAGGTCTCTGCGTTACCGTCTTCTTCCTGAATGGTGGCCGGTTGGATGAGGTGACTGATTAAAATTCTCTGGGCTGAGCCAAAAATTAAAACTTTTCTAATCGGGCTCCAACTTTCATACAGTCCTGAAAACATGTATCACAGCGAAAAGAACAAAATACTGAACATTCACTATTCAGCATTACCTAGTGGCAGTGTAACCATCCAGGGCTGGTCATCTTTGAAGGGTTAAACTTCTACAATGTCTTGGACATATCTTAACTCTCACTAAAGCCAGTGTTTTTCTTTTCCTTTCTGTTCCACTGTAATCGGTTTTCTTTCTGACCCTACAGCAGGAGTTCTCAAGTTCAGCCTCCTCGTCAATATTCATTACTTCTTCATGTCTTTCTCTCACTTTCACACACATTTACACATTCCTCTGCTGGCTATGATGAGGCTACAGCTCCCGCTTATAAATATTTACCACCAGCAAGTTACCAGGGGAAATCTGCTGAGATTTGTTCACTCCCACCATGTTTGCCATGCATGCAACCATATTTCAGTTGAGTGTGTGGGGGTGTGCGTGTGTGTGCGTGTGTGTGTGTTTTGTTTTTCCAACGCTCTGATCTCCCAGGCAGCCTCAGGTATTCACTTAACATCCCAGAGAAACGCCTGTGTTATTAGAAATGTCAAGACCTCCCTCATTTCTCGGCGTTCAGCGGTAATTCATGTGTGAAGCGTTTTAGACAAGTATTTTGTAAACACGTGCGGTAACTAAGGGTTTTACCTTCATACCGCATCACTCTCTTTTTTGAGGCATTAAGTGGTTTACATTTTTGGATTGCAACACTCAGTCACTGACTCAGCAGTGTAATTCAAAACCCCTCAGAGGAAATAATTGTGGGTCGTGATTTTAAGACGACAAACAATGAAGTAAGAATTGAGTAAGTGGCAGGTGTCAAAAAGTTGTAGACTTTGTTATTGAATTCAATTTGTTTGCAGAGTAAATCTGTTGCCGTTCCGGGGTGTGATTGATGTGTTCTGAAGGAAAAACCTGAAGAAATTGTCCAGTTTTCACTGAAGCCTTCCATTTTTTTTTTTTTTTTTTTTTTTTTTAATAATCTGAAGCTTGCTACCAATTGTAGGAAGTGTTATGAAAATACAGGTTCTGTTTTCAAAAAGTGCGCTTAAGCAATTCAAGAAAAAAAGTGCAATGTAACACCTTCATCCTGGTTGCTTCTTATTTGACGAACTTCCTTTTTTCATTTCGGGAAGCTCGACCAGACTTGTTTTGAGGCCTCAAATGTGATTAACTTTAACCTTCCTCTCCTGGTGTTTGTTATTCTTCTAGCACCTCTTCTAGTTCTCTTTAAATTCCCTGAAGATTCATTGTTTTCCACGCCAAACCTTGACAGGGCCTCTATATCTTTGCCTCCAGTTGTACGTCGTATTTCCATACACAGATTAGCCTCTTTGCGATCCCTGTGTTTTGACTGAACCTCAATGTTGACTTTTCCTCATAGACTCTAACAGGTAGGTCTAATTAGTAAAATTAAGCCCCTAAACCGCCACAGGAAAGAAAAAAGTTGCTCAGATTAATCATGTAATACTTGTTGAAAGTGAAAAGAAAAAAAGTATCTCAAGGACAGCTAGTCGTGTTGACAGCATCTGGTGTTGGGTCCCGAATGTCTCATTGCATACAAAAATCCTTCATTTCAGTCCAGAACATTATTTTTCGTCGCATGGAAACGTGAATTTAAAAGTGACAACTTCTGCTTTCCTTTTGTTAGTTCTTGACTTAGGACGCAGATTAGTAAATCGCATTCATACGGAGCTTTTATTGGACGATGATTCGATTTTGTAGAAGATTTCATGGGCTCAGGCGGCTTCATTGCGCTTAACCTCTTTCTGATGGCAATAACAAAAGAGTGTGACGCTTGATTTAATTTGGGCTGGCCTAATGTAACTCTACGATGGCATAAGGCCTGTTGATTACTATTAGGGATATGCTGAGAGCGTAGGTGGAAGTCTACATGTTGGGAATCGTTAAACAGAAATCATCCTGGTGCTGCGCTGCTTGGTCATTCTGTTCGCTGTGAGTCTCTGCAGGAACAGGCCGACAGTAAGCCTCTGTACTGTCACATATAGACAAGAGAATATATACTTGCAAATAACTTGGATTAGGTTGTGGTTAAGGGGGATGCACAGGTCAGAATCTTTTGGTGCAACATATCTATCCAAGTCTTTTGAGAGCCAGCAACAGGCACTACTGCATTTCTGACTAATTCTACAGTAATGTGTGTACAGTAAAGGAAATTATTACATTTCATCAGCTACACATGTTCTACATGAGTAGCAAATGTTTAGCACTCAACTCTCTCACTGCGGCTGCTGCAGACTTTGTTTTCCCAGTGAGACCCGTTACTTCCAGCTGCGGCTTCAGCGTGGCCAAACACGGGTCAACTCGATTAAGAAAGATCCTATAATGTTCTGACAAGTGTCACCTAAAAAAAAGAAAAAAAAAAACATACAGCTTTATGCAAGATCATTCATAAATATTGGTCAGGGCATGCAGCTACACTCCTCAATGAACTCACATCCTGCTCCTGTTGACGCTTTCAGCCAGAACGGTTTGTCTGAAGAGCTTTGGCAGAAATTACTCATTGATTTGGCTTGTAACATATTTCATTACTATGCTAGTTAATCGTGTCTGGACAAAATTTACTGAGTAAAAAAAACAAAACATAAAACATATCTGTCTTTGTAAACGTCGTATTTCAGTCTGATCGTCCTAAAATTTACTGCAGGGAGTTACAGCTGTGCTCCTCACAACTTTCCCAGGACTAAATCTGAGCCCCTGAAAAGAGAGTAATCAACTAAGAAATGTGCACGAAAGCGGACAAACAACGGGTCTCAGGAACTGAGCTTCCTCACACACACGGGACAGTTGTGGATCCAGTACATGGGACCAGATCAGGAAATCCTCAGCCATTGCTAATATCATTTGAAGAAGAGCCAATTTTGAGACCTTTGTCAAAATTTAGAAAAAACCTTTGCCTCGCTCTCTTGTCAGTAACAAGCAAATTGATAAAATTAGTCTTGAGGACTTTAAATACAGTGTTAACACAATTTTGCGATTAAGCACTCGTTTTAAAGTACAACTCAGAACAGAGCTGCACTTTGCAAGCTTTCTTTACAAATGTGGATGTGCTGGTTCTGGTATTTCCGGGTTTTGTGTGGTAGTTTATTTAAACACATGCTGGACTTAACAGCTTAACAGCAAAAGCTGCTGCGGCCTTTATTAGATCGGTTAAAGAGAGCTACTGATTGCCCAAAAAAGGAGTTGTTAATCAGCCCATAACGAAAACGGCCACATGATGTTTTATGTGTTCAATTTGGAGAAGTCTGCACATGACAATGCGTTGCAGTTAGTTGTTGCTAAGCAGTCCGTTCACTGTTGTAGACTAGAAAAATGTGGCAAAGCATCATTTTACTTGCAGTAATTTACTACTGAAGCAACACCAAACTGCCTCGGTCAATGAAAAGCATGTAAAATAATTAATCTAAAAGCAACAAAGACATAAATAAATTGAGTCCATGTTCAGGTTGTTACATCTGCTTCAAAACTGGATTACTTTCAGCAACAGTGTTCAAGTCAGTTTAAAATAATTATTTAACTAATGTCAAGTTCTGCAAATTTTGAGAAATTTCTGCTTCTCCTCTTAATGAATATACGTCAAGAAAATAAAACCTGTCATGATTATTGGGGTCTGTTGATTTTGTAAAGTCAAACATTTGGATGCTTTCGGGGGCACATTATCTGAATGGAGGACCAAAACTGACATAATCAAAAACAAACAAACAAACAAACAAAAAAAGAAT
>CAEGAD010044502.1:0-27972 GCA_903067055.1 Poeciliopsis paucimaculata
TTAAAACTTTCATGCTTTGAAACAAGGAATAGTCTATTTTTATACATCTGCAGGCTGGAAGCTTACTTCCTCTTTTTCCAGGAAACCTGCTCTTCCTGTCTCATCTCTCTCTCTGACTGTGATTTCTTATGATTAGATGGGAAAAAGAAGCATAATTAAAGCAAAGTTTCCAGGACTCAAAAACAACACACACAACCAGATTTATTTTATTGAAGTGTAAGTCTACTGTTGGGTGTGGATGTCACTTGTGTGATTAATTGTAAAGGTAACTTTATTTATTGTTACTATTAAACTAAAATCTCCAGCATGGGGAAGTGGGATGATCTCGGATTTTCTTGACAGTTACTTGGCTAGAATTGAATGATTGTTTGATGGTTGATCCAACGTCAATTGTCGACCTCAAACAAAAACCAACCACTCCGACTATAATTCAATGTTGAATCACCATCGTGTGCTATCCGGGATGTACACAATTCCAGATAGTGTACATCTACAACCTACCAGAGTCTTCCATCACCTCATACAGAATCCAGAGCTTTGCAGGTCAAAAAGAGAGAAGCTATTTCAATCACAGGAGGGTCGGAGAGAACTTAATGAAGCAGAGTGATATCAAAGCACTTATTGAAGCTCCTCACTCACTGAGGAAGGATATGGCTTCAGTATATTGTGAGCTGACTGTCTCACATCAGCCCCCTATGAACAGCTCAGAAAGGTGCACCGCCACTAACACAAAGCTGATCAAGAAAAGAAGATGAGGAGGTGTGGCCTTACCCACCTCCGTGGCCTGAACTTGGAGAAGATCTCCACACAGGATTCTTCAAACTAAAGATTGAAGAACAATATTGACATGATGTCTTACTGTATTAGGCGGTACTACTCACTGCCTAATACAGCATCGTTGCCCCAAAAACCTTTTCTGCTGACACACATCCCTCAGACTCAGAATAACATGTTTCACAATATCTTGGGCCATGTTCATGTTGGACACCAAGTAGTACAGGTTTGCTACAAAACAAAAGCACCAGGGAAAGAACTAAAACATGCAGGATGCCGGCCCTTGAGGACCGACATTGGACACCAATGTCCTAGACTGTCCAGAAATAAGGCGAGGTGATATAATAACCTTCCAAAGGTTCTCTCTCCTGCTGCAGTCACTATTTGGTCTGTTACAAACATTAGGACTTGAGGGAGAAGTCAGACTGAACTGTGGCTCCCATGTTGCCCGTCTAATAAGCAAGCTCCTCCAGAACAAAGAGCTAACTTCTGTCGACATCAGGTCAAACAGCCTGGCATCACCTGTATTACTCATCTGAATGGCTTCGTCATGAGTCATGGACCAAGGGTTCGACAGTCAACCTGTTGGAAGAGGCAGCAAAGAATGGACTTGCAAAAGGGCAGATGCACATACCTTCAAACAGACTGTAACAGTCCTACATAATATGATGTATAGATGAACCTCCTAAACTCTTTTAGTGGCAGGTCCTGCCTTTTGGGACAACCTCAAGCCCCTGCGGTGCAACATTCACCCTACAGCGTAGTGACAGAACACACCCAACTTGAAGACAACCTGGGTTGTCTTAAAGCTGGAGCTGGATTCTCCATTGAGAAGTGTTTCTATGCAGACCACTGCCTACAGAGTGTTAGTTTGCCTAGAGAAGCCAAAATCCTTGTAGACCGACTGACAAAATTGCTGAAATTAGCCAGGTTCGAGTTACGCCAAATGACTTACAACCCAAATGTTGTAAGTCATTTGCCTCCTGAAGCTAGATCACAAAGTCTGGCTCTACAGCTGGCAGAAGACAAATCAATGTTCTTCTTAGTCCTTCTAATGAGCCATCATTGGATCCAGGTGCGTTAAATGTGGGAGTAATAAACATGCATGTAGTAAACATGTAAACGATGCTGGCCCTCAAGGACAGACTTTGGGCACCACTGGTTTAATTTATGGCCACAATGTTGGTAACAGTAACTAAATTATTGATATTTTTGGAAATTTATTGTTATAGTCATTTTTATCACAAATAATAATGATAATAATAATAATAATTAATTAAAGCTGCAAGCGGCGTTGGAGGCCCTTGCAGCGAAGCGTGCAGCTTGTCTCATGGGGGGACCGTGGGGATTCCAGCAATGCCACTGCCGACGTTCTCTCTCAGTTCCCACAGTCATCCGCCAGGTGACACACACCAGCACTCCCTGACGATGTGCAAGCGCAGTCGAACTGAATTGCAAATTCAAGCTATTGGGCTCTTTAGATACAAAGGTCAATCCTAGCAAGCACGTATGATTTAAAGCAGTCTTACTCAAACTGTGGTCCCTGGAACATTTGTGGTGCAAGGGCACCCCCTAGTGGACAGAAAACAACTCCAGGACTACTTATATGATCAGAGGAAGCAAAGTTATAGCAACTAGATTCCTTTGAATGCTTAGTGGTAGACATCACTCCAGTTCATCAGAACTGCTCTTTGCTTGGTAATGAATAATGCTGTGCTTTTAGGTTAACAGCTGTTATTTTCATAGAAGTAACTCAATGCTGAAGTAGACCACATATGTCTGTTGTGGCCAGTCAAATTTACCAAACAGCACCATGCTTCTCATTAGGATAAACAAAGAAAAATACATGAGACTTATATTTTCATTTCAGGTTGCATCACATACTAAGATATGTTATGGCGGGCACAATTTTGGATTAAGTGGTTTTTGACAGCTTGTTGAATGAGTTAACTGGTCCTCAGCCTGAAAAAGTTTGAAAAACACTGATTTAGAGATGTATGCAAACTGTGAGGGATTAGAATTCGCTATTCAGCCATGCCCACATGGTCCCACCAGCAGCTAGTGTTGAAAGAAGGATTTATCATCATGTTATTCAAATTTATTAAACACAGTTTGAAATCTTCATGAAGCAGAGATTAAGAGGAAGAAAAATAGTAGGAAAATAGGTGACTTCCTGTTGTAAGGTGGCAGATCTAAAGTGATGACACCAATTGACCATTTGAATGTGATGAACTCTGGTCTGTGATGATACAAATGAAGTTTGATGCAGCTGGGAGCTTTATTGGGGAAGTTACTCCAGCTTGATGTCTCATTGCAAATGGCCAGATTTAAGGCTTGACCATGCTCACATGCTTTGACATAGGAAAATTCCTTTGATAACTTTTGACCTTTAATGCCTCAAGACTGCTGGCTGAGTTTGAAGCCTGGACCTCAAAAGCTGTAGGACGAGTTTGCTTAGAAATGACATCAATAAAATAGACAAAATTGCGGCATTGATCCAACATGGCCAACTTCCTGTTGTGTTAGTACCATAGCTCCAAGAGACTTTTTTTTGTAGATCTTTTGTGTACCAAGTTTCATAATTCTGGAATAAAGCATGGCTGGGGACTGATTTTTTAAAATATTCTAGAGGCGCTGTGGAGGAATTAGGCCACGCCCATGAAATATTGGACTGCAGTCCTGTCGTGGGGTGGACAAATATCGATCTCAGTGAGTTTGTTGCAGTTGGTAACTAATGAGGGGAAGTTATTCCACCTTGATGTTTCATGGCAAATGGCCAGATTGAGGCTAGGCCACGCTCTCATGCTTTGATGTACGAAAATTTCTTTGACAGCTTTTGACTTCAGTGCCTCAAGACTGAGTTGACTGACTCTGAAGCCTGGATCTTCAAAGGTGTAGGACAAGTTCGCTCAGATACGACGTCAGTAAAAAAGACAAAGTTTCAGACTTCCTTTTTGGATTGGACTTTGACTCCAAGAGACCTTTTTGTAGGTCCTGATATGATGCATGTATCCCAAGTTTCATTATTCTGTGATAAAGCATGGCTTGGGGCTGATTTTTAAAATGGGAATTCTTGTCAGGGAGGTGAACAAGGATTGATCTCAAATTGGTACAGCTGGGGTGAAATGTGGAAGCTAGAACCAAATGTATGGCAGCGGTGACTTTGTGACTTTGCCACGCCGCCACGCCCACACCTGCCACTGGAAACACTTGGCACTTTAAAGCTAGTGAGACCAACTTATGTGTCATCTGACACAAGGTTATCTTGATTAGGTCAAGAGAGCCAGAGATGGAGATTTCCAAATAAAAATGTCACTTCCTTTTCTGAGGGGGAACAGGAAGTGATGGCTTAGATGATGTCAGACTATGACAGCATAGGATCGTCAGGCATCCTACCAGGATCACTCATGCCAAGTTTGGTGCCAATTTACCTTTTTAATAAGAAAGTTATAGAATTTTGTTTGTTTTGGCAAGTACGCCAAGTTCAGTGCTCTGCCACACACCCCCAACATCTATGAAAAGTAATTTGTTTTTAAACTATTAAAGCCCCGTGCCTTAAATGCATTCTGACCAAGAATGAAGCTGAGGAGGCGTTCGACTTGAGTAAAAATTTAAAATGGCCAAAATTTGACCGTTGACCCAAAATGTCAGCCTCCCTGTGCATTTTAAAAGGTACTTCCAAGATACTGTTTTTCTTAATTTGGGGTGATCCACCTACGCACTGTGTTTCAGATCTCTATAACCTATGGTTTCTCCCATCTCACTTTAGGGTGCTGTAGAGCAGTTTGGCCACACCCTGTTTTTGGTTGGGGGACAATTTTGATTCAAGTTTGGTGAGTTTTTGAATATGTTAAAGGCCCCAAACAGCCATGTAAAGTGACAGGGACAAAAAATTTAAAGCTGCAAGTAGCCTCGAACGGCCCCACAAATCAGTGCCGCTCAGGCTTATTGGCGACAGCGGGGGTCCCCAGCACTGCCGCCTGTTTGCCACCACAGTGGGTGCAGTTTTCCCACTCATCTGCCAGGCGATGCGCATCAATGCGCTGCATTCGGTAGCGCGGATCGGCCAATGTGGTGAGGAGAGATAGCTGATGGATTAACCTGGGGGGCGCAGTGTAGTCAAATTACAATCTGATGCTTTTGGGCTCTGAAGAGATTCACAAGAATCAATCATGACAAGTTGGGTATAAATCAGATGAGGCGTGTGATTTAGAGATGATCATATGCAAACAGCGAGTGAGTGAAATTTGCCATTCTGCCATGCCCACACGGTTTAGCCAGCAGCCAGTATTGAAAGCGTTAATCATCGAGTCATGTTATGTGGCACAGTATTTAACCCATATGAATCATAGAATAAAAGATAGAAAAATAGGTGACTTCTGTTGGGAAAGGGCAAGGCTTAGGTGATGTCACCAATAGATCATGTGAACGTGATCAGAGCTGGTCTATAATGGGACATGGAAAGTCTAATGTGGTTCTGACCTTGCTTGTGGAAGTTATTGCACCTTGATGTTTCATGGCAAATAGTCAAAGTTTGAGACTTAGCCACGCCCACATGCTTTGATGGACAAAAAATTGTAGGACAACTTTTGATCTACTTTGCCTCAAGAGTGTGCTGAGTGATCTTGAAGTCTGCAGATCAAACACTGTAGGATGAATTGATTAGATACCACATCAATAAAATGGAAATGATGGCAGCTTTTATCCAAAATGGCCAACATCCTGTAGGGTGTGGACCATGGCTCCAAGAGACTTTTTTTGTAGGTCCTGATGATGTACAAATGTGTACCAGTTTCATAATTCTACGTTAAACCATGACTTGGGGTTGCCATTTTTTAAATATTCTAGAGGGCACTGTACATAAATTAGGCCATGCCCACCAACGATTGCTATGGATTCCTGTCTGGGATTGGATAAGGATTCATCCTAGTGAGTTTGGTGTAGCTCAGCTTGAAACTGTGGAACTTAGAGCCAAACATATGGCAATGGTGTGACCTGTCATTTTGCCGCGGCGCCATGGCCATGCCCTCCATTGAAAACTCTTAGGGCTTTAAAGCAAGTGAGACCACCTTGTTATCTGTCATTCAACACAAAATCATCTTGATTAGGTCAAGAGAGCCAGAGATAAAGTGTTCCAAGGGAAAAAAATCACTTCCTGTTCTGAGGGGGCGGTGCTTAGATGACATCAGACTATGATGAAATAGGATTGTCAGGAATCCTGCCAGGATCACTAATGCCAAGTTTGGTGCAACCTGGCTAGAAACTGTGGAATTCAGAGCTACACATATGACAACGGCGTTATCGGTCACTTCGCCACGCCCACCTGCTCCATTGAAACCAGTCAGGGTTGGAATCCACAACACACCAACATGTCTTCTGTTTCTGGGCACAGTCTTCTGTGTACCAAATTTTATGTCTATACGATAAAATGAGGTCAATGCAGAGGGTATTTTGAAAGTTGCTAGGTGGCACTGTTGAGCCGTTTCTTTTGTGATTTTTGTGTCGTCCTTAAAAATACATATATTTTGTGCAGTCTTAACGCATCCACCAAGTTTGGTGAGTTTTTGGATATAATAAAGCCCCCAAAAAGCCAATTCATTTGGCGTAAGCTTAATCAGAATTAAAGCTGCAGGGGCTCTGCTCTGGTGCTGGCGGGCGGCAGTGCCAGAACTCCTGCGCACTTCCTCATATGAATCATAGAGTAAAAGTAAGATATACAGTAGAAAATACAGGTGACTTCCTGTCGGGGGCTAAGATGATGACATCAACTGACCATGACAGTTGATGTCATGGTCATCAACTGTCATGGTTGATGACAGTTGATCACCATCAACTGTCCAGATCAGGACACTGGTTTGTCCTGATCACAGGACTGGTTTGTAGTGAGACATATGAAGTCTGATTTGGCTGTGAACTTGCATGTGGAAGTTATTGAACCTTGATATTTCATATCGAATAGTCAAAGTTTGAGACTTAGCCACACCCACATGCATTGATGTAAGTTGTAAGTTTGACCTTCAATGCCTCAAAACTGTGCTGAGTGATTCTGAGGTCCGTATCTGAAAAACTGTAGGACAATTTCAATCAGAAACGACGTCTGTAAGAAAGAGAAAATGACTGCTATGATCCAAAATGGGTGCCTTGGCGCCAGGGTTAGGACCATGGTTTGGACCACGGCTCCAAGAGACTTTTTTTCACATCATGACAAGATACACATGTGTACCAAGGTTTATAATTCTAGGTTGGCGTGGCTTGGGGCTCATCATTTAAAATATTCTAGGGGGCGCTACAGAGAAATGAGGCCATGCCCACCTAAGTATGTTATGGATTCCTGTCGGCGGGTGGATAAGGATCCATCCTAGTAAGTTTGGAGCAACTCAGCACAAAACTGTAGAATTCAGAGCCAAACATGGCAACGGCTTTACAGGTCACTTTGCCACGCTCACCTGCTCCATGGAAACCGGTCAGGGTTGGAATCCACGACACACCAACATGTCTTCTGTCTCTGGCCACAGTTTTATGTTGATTAGGTCAAACGGGTAAGATAGCGACCATTCACAGTAAAACATGACACTTCCTGTTCTCAGGGGGTGTGGCCTAAGTGACATCATTTGACCATTGGATATTGTAGGACATGTGATGATGATCAATCACTGAAAGTTTGGTGCCTTTATGAGTTTTTGTGTAGAAGATATGAGTTTTGTGTATTATGACGACGAGTAGGATGAGTTTGATCAATTGCAGAGGCTGTAAATGGCAGAAATGGGGTCAAGACCAGAACTTCAATCCAAAATGGCCAGCTTGCTGTTTGACTTGCACTATGACATTAATTGTATATTCTGTGTGTCTTGGGAGTTCTACAAGTGTACCAAATTTTATGTCTCTACAATGAAGTAAAGTCATAGCAGAGGATATTTTAAAAGTTGCTGGTGTCGCCGTTAAGCTGTTTCTTTTGCGAGTTTTGCAACAACCTTAAAATACGCAGACTTCACACAGGCTTGAGTCGTCCACCAAGTTTGGTGAGTTTTTGAATATAATAAAGCCCCCAAAGGCCCCCTCTTTAGTGGGGCAGAATCGTAATAATAAGAAATACTATGATTACAATAGGCCTTCGCAGGGCTGTTGCTGCTTGGGCCTAAAAACAATAATTGAGAAATCTTGCAAATTCAATAGGCCTTGCCCAACGCTTCGCTGCTTGGGCCCAATAATTTCATTGTACACTACATAAAAAAAAAAAAATTCCATTATAAAACATAAACTCTGCAAACATTTATGTAATTTCTTATAAACTCTTCTTTTTACTATAGATCTCAACTCTTCAGAGACAGATCCATTCTCAGGAATCAGATTTGCAAAACCAGGAGGAAGAGCTTAGCCAAGCAAAGGCTGACTTGGACCATCTACACCAGGAGGAGAGACAGCTGGAACAGAGCCTGGCTGCTGGCAAGATTCAACTGGAAACCATCATCATTTCACTGAAGTCGACTCAGGACGAAATCAACCAAGTAGGTGTTGTTCTGTTTTCTATTTTGATTAATTAGGCCAGAGCAGCAAAAGCGCTCCGCTGCAAAGGCCTATTGTAATCAAAGTGTTTATGATTATTATTGTGATTTTTATTAGGCCCGAGCAGTGAAAGTGCTGCAAAGGCCTATTGCAATCGTACTGTAAATTATTAGGCCCGAGCAGTAAAGAGCTGGCAAAGGCCTTTTGGACTTGCAGGATTTCTTCTTATTTTTTTTAAAGATATTTTTCTGCCACTTTATGTGTCTGTTTGGGGCATTTAACATGTTCAAAAAGACACCAACCTTGACCCAAAATTGCCCCCTGGTGATAATTTTCTGAAATCTGAGATCTGAAACTCAGTACGTAGGTAGACCCTCTGAATCAAGAAAAAAAGTCTCTTGGTGGTACCCCCTAAAATGCAAAGGGACGTGGCCCTTTTGGGTCAAAGGTCAAATTTTGGCCATTTTTCACTTTCACTCGTGTGGCCATGGCAGTGCGGCAAATTGACAGGTCACGTCACTGCCATACGTTTGGCTCGAGATACCTCATGTTTGGACCAACCTGGACCAATCTCACTGAGATCAATCCTTGTCCACGCCTTGACAGGGATCCAGTGCAATATTTGGTGGGCGGAGGCTAATTCCTCCACAGCGTCGCCTAGAATAGTTTTTAAAAAATCAGCCCCAAGCCATGCTTTATCCCAGAATTATGAAACCTGGTACATGTGTATATTCTCAGGACCTATAAAAAAGTCTTTCAGAGCCATAGTCCAAGCCAAACAGGAAGTCAGCCATTTTCATTTTGAGTCAACGCAGCATTTTGTCTTTTTTATTGACGAATATCTGAGCAAACTTGTCCTGCAGCTTTCAAGATCTAGGCTTCAATCTCAGTCAACACAGTCTTGAGGCATTGAAGGTCAAAAATTATCAAAGGAATTTTCTTATGTCAAAGCATGTGGGCTTTGACATAGGAAGCCTTAATTCTGACCTTAAATCAAGCCTTAAATCTGGCCTTTTGCCATTAAACATCAAAATGGGATAACTTCCACAATAAAGCTCCCAGCTGCATCAAACTTCATTTGTATCATCACAGACCAGAGCTCATCACATTCAAATGGTGAACTGGTGACATCACTTTAGTTCTGCCCCCTTCCAACAGGAAGTCACCTATTTTCCTACTATTTTTTCCTCTTAATCTCTGCTATCTAATATCAAACTGTCTAATGAATTAGTTAGGTACTCTCTCGACCTACACAAAAAAGAATCGCAGACAACGTTTATTAGTTTTCAAACAAGCTTTTGCAAAAGGGAAGAAAGCAAACCATTTTTAAGCTGGTCACCATGTGTTCTGACACTGCTGCAGACCTTTCTTCTTATTAGCTTAACAGAAGGGGGGGCTATCCTGATAACAAGGAAGGAGGAACACAGAAACTAAATTCTACACACAGACAGTTTTACAACATGGAGTATCTCAGGAAGTTCTCCTAATGAGGATTAAAACACCACCTGCAAAAACATGCAGGTTAAGGACAGGTCAGTTATGTCTTACATACAGTTTAACAAGTTCTTCTTTGGGAAGAACTTGGGAAGTCAGTATTACTCCACCAATGACAAGGAGATCGAGGGAGAAACGCATATGGTCATCTCTAAGTCATACATGCATCCTATGATTTTCACATAACTTTTTATGATTGGCTCTTGTAAACCTCTAAGGAGCCCAAAAGCATTAAATTGTAATTTGACTCCACTGTGCCTCCTAGGTTCGTCAGCTTTATATCCTCACTACATTGGCCTATATGCACCAGATGTTGTGTGCGTCATTGGGGAGCACTGCCGAACGCATGAAAGTGTCTGCGGTGGCGAGTGGGCGGTGGCGGTGCTGGGACCCTTGCGGATGCCAATAGGCCTGAGCGGCGCTATTGGAGGCTGCTTGCAACTTTCATTATTTTTATTACTACTACAATGGGCTTTGTTTCCTGTCATATTTTTCTCACACACAATTAGCATCCCCACCGATCAGGGGGGGAAATTAACACCCACCACTGGCCAAATGCAGGTAAAAGTATGAAATGGCCTGTAAACCGCTACCATGGCGGGTTGACAATTTGAACAGTAAAAAACAACCCACTGCATTCAGTTTGAACTTCGATCCAGAGTGGCTGACTGACTACAGACTGATGCACTACTGTATATGGAGCAGCCCTAGGCTGTCATGATTTAACAACAACAACAAAAATATATATATATATATATATTTCATTAACTGACATTGGGCTTGTCCAATGAAGTCCCTCAGCTCTCCTTGGCCTTCCCCTCTCCACCAAGGTTATAAATAGAGCCATTTCAACAAATTGGAGTCCGAAAAAAGTGAGTGGATACGAGCCGGGCAAGTCAGAAACTCAATAGGTGGAAAATAAAATACAGTAGTTTCCCAGAAAAATGGGAGACTTGACAGGTATGGGGATAACACAAGAATGATGATGGCCCGTGGAATTAATAATGAACACGTTTTGAGATATTTTAGTAATAAGAGTAATTGTGAATTTTAATAAAAAATGAAATAAGTAAGGAACAACAAATAGAACAGTTAGAAAATAGTTACTGATGTCATTTAAAATGTTTAAAAATTCCTAGATATCTTCACTAAATACTATCTGTGGGAGTTTTAGGCAAAATATGGAAATGTTCAACATAGGTAATGATTGCAAGAATGTTAGGGTTGTGTAGTTAGTTTGCTTAGTAAAATTTACTTCAAGGTGTCCATGCTTTATGTTAAATTGGTCTGTATATGTACATAGGTATGGTAAACTTATTGTCAGTAAATTGGTTTTCATAGAGTTAAGAATAACATATATTTTATGTAATTTGCTTGTACTGGTGAGGTTTGTAATTGAAAGAAAAAACAGTCGCTGGTGAAATGTCTGAGTGGCCTGTAAAAATATTTCTCCACCAACCACTGTGACTGGTGAAGAAAATTGCTATTTTCCAAGCAATTAAAAAAACATAAGAAAATGCTTAAAGAACTTGAAGGGATATTGATTCAAAAATACTTCTTTGATCCCAACTTTATCAATATTGTTTCATATACTTTATTGAATACAAGGGCATTCATTTTCATTTACTTAAGCAGTCAACATCAGACTCCTCAATAAACAACCTGCTTGCTACTTACCACTGTTTCATTTCAACTGTTAATGATTTTTTATCTTTCCAAAATACATAGTTTATTTTTCAACTGATTTTTCAACTATTGAACCACATTTCAAAAGCAATGTCTGATTTTCATTAGTTAATTTTGAGTACATTTTTATTTTGTCTTCTTCGAGATATGTGAATGACCATTGTGTGTTTTTCGATCATTAACAGAGAGGTATCAGCAATTTTGTCCACATGTGAAAAATGGACCTGGACCAAAAATAATAAATCATTTTATTTATAATGCCCTTTATATCTTGAGACCTTAAAGTACACACATTCACATGCTAAAGATGACAAGCTACTGGATTGTAGCCTCAGCTGCCCTGGGGCAGTGAGACAGAAGCAAAGGTGCCCTTGTACGTCACATCATTTCCATCAGGTACGTAGCTGACGATGGGAGATCCGCCTGAGAATGCCTGAACATGGCAGAAGTCAGTTATGTCTGAAGTCCAAGATGTAGAGAGAGAAAAGGCAGAAAGGGCACCATCTCTTCTTTGATGTGTTTTTTCTCTTGAGATTCTTTTCGGTCAATTGGAATTTCTCTTCTCACCGGGACCTTCTCAATTCCACAAGTATTATGAAAGGAAAGGGGCTCAGCATTTGTCCATCAGGAAGGCAGTTCAGCTTCAGCTGGTGTTCATGTGAATAGATGAGTCCACCTGAGTAAAATATAGACAGCACCAGCACGGGTGTAAAAAGTACATTTGTCTGGAAATGGTTAATGATCAATAGCCAAAGACAGACCAAATGTAACATCGTTATAGTCCCCATATTGTCCTGTCAGGAGTTCAATAGTAAAGCTCCGACAAAATATTAAGATATAAAATTAAAAACAAATCACACACACAAGCTGTCAGAGTATCCCTTCCATCAAAAAGCAGCAATGTCAGTGAAGAGCAGCAAATTATTTTGCTATATTACACTTAATATTTGTTACAATGCTTTTATGCAAGAATGCAGCTATGTAAATCTCAAGTATCTGCTTTGTTCATCAATACATCACCTAATTGCAATATTGTTCCAACATTTTCGAATATGTCAGCTCCCCTCACCAGGAGTCAGTTGACCAGGCGCTCCAGGTTCATTATACCAGGAGAGAACACCTGGCTCCCGGCACATTGTTTTAAAACCTCCCTCTAGCTTTCCCCAAATGAGTGGAAGTTAAACACCGATATTATTTAGTCATGTAATGTTATGTTGTAAAATGTTTGGTTTACTACAGTATTTAATTTATTCCTGAGAATATCAGTTTGACTGATTAAAGCTAAGCCTTCGAACATAGTAGTTTTGTTTAACTGTAATCTTACCTGAAATCTCAGGGGTATATTTGAAAATGAATAACTTGCCTATATTCATTCCTTGCAGAAACGTGCTATACATGTTTGAACATTTTAGAATAAAACTAACATTTCTTCTTTTACTATAGAACAGCCTCTACTACAAAAGGTGAATATTAACAGAAATCGAGAGTAATACATGGATAAATAACAAACGTCGGCTCTGTTTTTTTTCTTTCACCGCTCTGTGCTTCACGCAGTCATGGTTGTTAGGAAACATAATTTACACTAAGATGGAGGCAAGACAGCTGGCCGAAATCTAGGCCTGTCCGAACTCACAGTTTTTCTCTTCCGGTCATTGATATTACAAAGGACCCATCCTAAGTAGACCGGGTCCTTCAAAGGATGCAGACCTTGAGTTCGGACACAGCTAAAGTCTAGTGGGTGCACGTCGAGGGTGTGTCTTGGCGTGTTTCGTGCATCTACCACTGCGCAGTTGAATGTTTTGAGTGTTTTGAGTATTCGACACACATCAGGCACATCCAATACAGCTGACACTGGAGTCGGAAAATCTGAACTTTTTCCATGGGATACAGCATTTCAACCAGAGACTCTATGTGATGTAGTAACCTGTATCTGCCATCAGATGCAGGCACTGATGCAGGATAGCAGGCCATCAAACTGGGCTCAGGTGAGACAAAAACAGCACTGATAGTGACCCTCGTCAGTGAACAGCTAACTTGTGAAACTCGCAAAACCTTTGAATTATCGGGTAAATTCAAACACGTGCCCTACGACAACATTCTGTTGATTTCAGTAAACAAAAACCTCGAGACAATTTCATCCGCCATTGTTCAAAGTAACCAGGAGAGAAAAAAGGCAAGAAGCTCCAGTGCGCGTGTCACCGTTGTTTGTCTTTGTTGAAAATGTCTTTTCAACAAAGACATTTGAGGCTCCGTTAGGATTGCAGAAGCTTTCACTGCATAATATTCTTGTGCCACTTTCTCAATTTCATCTGCCATAGTATGAGACCAGCAACAGAAAACAATGGCTCATTCAAATACACATCTAGAGCAAAATATCAAGGTTCTGACTTCAAAGTGCACATGCATGGAACATACATTGAAGCATTGGACGAGTTTATGATGCATGAAATATGTTCAGTGTGAATACAACGTAAGTGAACTCAAGCAGCAACTTAGGCCCTCCAGACATTCAGAGGCCTCCAATACAGCTTGACTTGTAACACAAACCATAGCTCTATTACATTTTTCAGTAACTAAAAGTCACAAAAATGGGGGGAAAAAAATAACTGAACATAGTGCATATCTGGGTCATCAAAATCATTTTGTTGCACAGTTGAGTTTTATTGTGTTGGTTATAAAAAAAAAAAGATCATTAAAAAAAGATGCTACACTTATTCTTTTGTATTTTTCTTGAGCTACTTAAATTTCCACATTTAGTAATTTATGGACGTTTGAACACCCGAAAACATTTACTCTTTTTGGCTGCACAAAGAAAGCCTTTCAGAAAACATGGGTGTGAAAGAAAGGGTAGGTTTTGTATGAATATGTGTTTTTGTATTCTGCAGGCTCGCGGCAAGTTATCCCAGATTCAGGATTGTCAGCAGGAGATGGCTAAAGGAATTGAGCAGTACAGCAGCACCTTAAATGGTACCAACGGAGGCAGTATGACAAACCTGGCCGACATGAGCGAAACCTTCAATGACAAAGAGAGTGGAGGCTTTTCAGCTGCAGGAAAGGGAAGACAGGTCAGGAAATGTATTCATCCCATTGTAGATCACATGTTCCTATTGTAATAAAATTATGTATAGAAAAATTTAAGATGTAATTCTGACTAGGATTCCTTATTCTTTCATTCATTTTCATCAGGTTTTATCACATAAGGTGTTTTTAAATGTTGGACAAAATATATATTTTTTTCTTAATGCAGAAAGGTTTTCATAGTTATATTTTTTTAATTCAGCCATATTTCTGTGCAATGACAGAAATATGGCTATTGAAAATTGCTGCAACTTTCTTAGTGGTATTAAATTTGGACTCAGGTTCCACTTTAAGAAGCCTAATAAGTAAATGTAACTAAATAGGTCTGCACAGTGACACAGTTGGTAGCTAGTTGCCTTGCAGCAAGAAGGTCCTGGGTTTCAATCCCAGCCCAGGGTCGTTTTGCATGGAGTTTGCATGTTCTCCATGTGTTTACATGGGTTCTCTCCGGGAACTCTGGCTCTGGCTTCCTCCCACAGTCCAAAACATGATTGCCAGGTTGATTGATCTCTCTAAATTAGGTGTGAATGGTGTGAGTGTGTGTGCATGATTGTTTGTCTATTTGTTCTGTGTTTCCTTCTGATGGACTGGTGACCAGGGTGACTGTTGGCACCCAGCACCCCTCACAAACCCACCAGAGATAATGTCAGATAATGGATGGATAAATGAATAATAGAGAACAGATATAAAGTATAATGTATATGTTTGTACATATAGTAAAAATATATACTCTATTATCTTTTATGATCTTAAAAGTAGAATATTGTGAAAAAAGTTAATTTCTGTTAGCAATTCCGGTCAAAAAGTGAAAGTTTTTTTATTCATTACACACCTACTGATATATTTCAATTGTTTATTTATGTTTTTATGCTTTGTGTCATGCAAGCTTTGTTTTTATTCTATTTCTATTTTGCATCTCCCAGGTTCATTAACTACTTTCCGACTCGACCAGAACCCCTCTGTGTAATAATCACGTTATTTGAGAAATAACGTGATTTGGTTATATATTAAAACAAGCTTTAATGTCAAAAAACTATCAAATATTACAAGCCATACATGTCATACAAATGGAACAGATAACAGACCGTCCAGCACTGGGCCACACTTAGCTTACCTCCGGGGTGACTCCAAGTGAGGCAAAGATTGTAGTGTGAGTTTAGCTTTTATTCTTCTCTACAATCTGTACACAAAATCAGTTTGTGTATGTATTACTGGTGGCAGTCACACATAAACATGGTTATGTAAGCTGCAGTGTGTGCATGTGAGCAAATAAAAGAGGCTAAAAGAGATACAGGAAAAAGCAGAATCCATTACACTAGCCTTCAGAAAGGTTTAAAGAATAAAGTCTAAAGACTTTGAGTAATTGAGTAAGACCCAATGCAAGATACTTGTATTAACATTGTTTTAATGCTAAAACTAGCAATGTGATTTTGACAATGAGCTTGACATGATGTAAAATGTTTAACTGCTCTTAGTTGGATATAAATAGTAGTTGAAAGATAGGGATAAAGGAGAACTGAAAGTAGAGCAAAGGTGACTGACTGGACCATGAGATGCCTGGCCCAGCACAAAAGAAGAACCACACTGAACAGGAAACAGATGGCAACGTAGACTGCTGAGAAAAGGCCTGAATGTGCAGGCTGAGGGATGGAGTGTGACCTGTGAGCAGGCCCAGACAAGAACACAGACATGACATAATGTCTCCAAACCAAAAATGGATCTAAAACCATCTACGCAAGTAGACAGCCAATGAAGAAGCATGGCAACTGTGCTAGCCAATGCAGACTTTCACAGGGTGGAAACTCCTACAAAAACTGATGTAAAAGGAGAACCTTTTGTTGTTTCCTCGAGGCAGTTTCGAGTCAAGATCAAGATGGACAAAGAACTCTGCAGCTGAAGAAGAGATGGACTGAAGACTGCGAAAGGAATTCAGCTTCTCAGCCCTGCAACTTGTGGCACCAAATTGCACTTCTCTCATCATCTGGGTTAAGACCCCAAAGACAAAGGACAAAGGCAAAAAAGAGGAACTGCAGTTCTAACTTGCCACTCTTCCTGTCAGCACCCAAGGCTTGTGTAACCTCAGCATCTACACTGAGGCGAAAGCTCATCAGACTTTAAGGGACGCCTGCCTCAGTTTCCTGCTCTTGCTGGGACACATTCTTTATCATCTGGCCATATCTGGGATTCGAAATTTCGTACTCCTACTCTCATAATTTCCTTTTAGTTCTCCGTGTCAGCGTTGGGGAAAGATGATTGATTTTTCTTATTTGATTATTTCTGTTAATGAATTAAGCTCTACTGACCCTCACGTAATGTTGCCTACTAATAAAATATTTAGCATAAAGAATAATCTAAAAGATGTGGTGGACATTCAATTAATGCTCGATTGATTAGGTTGCCTTAGCCAATAAGTAATGTAGTTAAAACAACACCTCTGTGACTCGTAACCAAAGTCACTACATTTAAATTTAGTGGGCAAATTCAAAGAACATTTGGTGAAAAAGAGGAGAGCGACCGTGGATGAGTGTGATCCGTGAGAGCTAATTTCACTCTGACTGCTAGTAAATTAGCCTGTGGAATGAAGCCAATTGTGTCACTCGGATGAAGGTTGTTAAATCCTAGGTGAATCTCCTCATCTTAATCCAACTAAAAGTTTCTTCATGAACTCTGTAGTGGGCTGCAGCTGGATTAGGTATTAACTCTCCTCTCATGAGAGGCAAGAGGATACCTACAATTATGACATTGTGGTGCCCGGACAGGTGAGGTGGGGTTTGAATCCCTGGGTGGTCATGATCTAAAAATAGATAGTCCACTCAAATTGTGAATGGCAGGGAAGGGTTCAGTAGTGTAGGTAATCTGAAAGAGGATGATTATGAGTGACTGCTGTTAAGAAACTGTTCACTGAAGACGTGAATGGCAGAGAAGACCTTCTTGACCATGCACTGGTATATGTAATTGAAAGGGAGTAATGAATATAATATACAAATTTCACTTTTTGAATAGAATTACTGATTTAAATAAACTTTTTCACAATATTTTAATTTTATGACCATCATGAATAAAGTTAAAAAGTGAGATAAAACTGAGTTGATTAATCAATGCTGGTCCAAGACACGTCACGTCCAATCACCGTCCAAGTCCCAGCTGAAAAGGACCTCCATCCATCGCGTCTTCCGCTTTCAGTTTGATGGTTGCAGGGTACAAGCTGTTTTTTAGTGGATTTGCTCTGGATGCTCCTCAGCTGTCACTCAGGAGAGATGCTGAAACAGTCTGTGTGCAGGAGGAGAGGAGTCCTTCATGATGCCGAGTGCTTACCCCTGTGTAGAGGTCCGAGGTAGTGGCTGCTCCCCACAGCTTTAACCACCCTCTGCAGACTTATCCACTCAGCAGCAGTGCAGATGTCGTGCCACACAGTGATGCGGGTGCAGAGAATGCTCTCCACCACACAGTGATAGAAGTTCCCCAGAACTGAGCTCCCAAACCCTGACATTTGTTTGTCAGAGGTAAAGGTGTTTTACAAAGATCCTTGCTTGTAAACCAAAAAAGGTCCTATTATGTTCATTCAAAAATTCTCAGCATTGTTCTGTGAAGGCTGGTTTATCTCTTCCCAAATTGAGCAATTTGGCAAGCATTTGATCTACCTAAGTCAAATTAGTTTAGATATTTACAAATCAAAAACTTGGTTCAAAAAAAGTTTAACTGCTTTCCAAACTGTCCAAATGACTGAATATTGTAAGGATTTGGTTTTTCCCTGTGTTAAGTTAGGTTTTTGTGTGTCGTTTCCAGTAATTGAGTCTCCATGTTGTCCTGTCTACCCCTTGATTTTCCCCAACTGTGTCTCATTCCCTGATTACCCTCTGTGTATTTAATGTCACAAAGAACATGCAACCATGTTCTTTGTTGGGTTCTTGTCATATCTGTCTGTCTTGTCCTGGCTTGGCTTGTTGGTTTCAGTTTGATGGTTTGCCAGTTGCTACCAGCTCTGAGCTTTTTATGTCTGCTCATCTGTGCTGCCTGGATTCTGGACTTTGAATTTGCGTTTTCACATTAAATCATTGTTTATTCACTCCAACCTGGGTCCTCTGCGTCTGCCTCACCACCTCTCTACCACACGTCATGACAAATAGTAGCCAATACTTATGCATTAAAATCTGGGAACCAAATAGGAAGAGTAATATTTTTTTTAATATTTCCTACCAGGAGCAAATTGCACTAACAACATAACCACAGCATCTCAGGGTTACTTCAACTCTGCCATCAATTAAGGTGATTTTCTGTAGAGAGAAGAGGAACAGTTCTGATGGAATAACATAATTTCTAACAATGAAGCCTAGGTGCAAATTCAAACTGGAAGACTCTTCTAACCCCACCTGCATCAGTCAACCGGTGCTTCCTGCTCATCGCCGTTGATTAATCAATGCTGGTCCAAGACACATCATGTCCAATCACCGTCCAAGTCCCAGCTGATAAGGACCTCTATCCATGGCGTCTTCTGCTTTCCAGCAGAGCTCAACCCACCTCCACCCCTTCACCTCCACTCGCTTGGCTATCCAGCCGCATCCTTTCTTAGCCGCCACCACCATTGTCGGGTCCCGGGCGGGATGATGTTCCTTTCAGCATACGGAATGCTCATCCGAGCCCATCGCAAAGATTGCGATAATCGATGTCCTCAGCCAGGGCCCGAGCGCCAAAGACTTAAATTTTGTATGTCAATAAACTCTTTTAATGGTTTCCCTTTTCTCCGTCTGAGTCTCTCCAGATTGAACTGAAAATGTATATAAATGCATATTTATTATAGTTGTTATTAGAAAATATGTTTTCCTCTTCACTAGCAAAGTTACTTAAATATAACTTTGCTGACTACCCTAACACCTTAGTGTTAGTCCTGTGTTAAAATCTGGGAACCAAATAGGAAGAGTAATATTTTTGTCTGCTTTTGGGCAGGTTTAGTTTTAGTTTGATATTATTTTAGTGACTTCTACATTTTACAATTAAATAGTAACAATTAACTAAAACTTCAAAGTCATTTATAAACAAAGGGATGGATGAGAACTAATCTACACTTGAAATCTGAGCTATATTCATGTCTTATGTGCACTGATACCTGCAAACTGCTGCTGCCATCCATGATCTAACTTGGCAGCATATTTTTCTAGTTTTACATCAGGTGCTCTGTAGACTGATTTATAAACTGTTTGATTTTTTTTAAATTTCAGATATGTAGATGTTAATAACACAAGCTGGTTTAAGTTATCAGAATTATCCAAACAATTTATAGACTCACTGAAACCAATAAGGTAAAGAGAAAGCTGGCTTAAGTCATTATTCATTTTGATTACATTTTTAATTTTTATTGTGAAACTATATGTAATTTAATTTTTCATTTTTATTCATTTCAATTGAATTAAATTTTATTAGCTCTTATTATTTCAGAAAATTTTTCAACATTTCATACACAAAGAACATGAAAAACCTGTGATACAAGGTCAAAATAAATCAAAATAAAATCATATTGATCGAAGTTAATTGGCTTGTTTATTGGCTTGTGCATAATATTGCATGCTAAAAAAGTTATCCGTTCCTTGAAAAATCTGTCCTGTCCTGTTCAAATGAAAATGAAAAGCATCAAATCAGTTTAATAAAGAGTTGATGGGGTAACTACATTGTAAGCCAGCCATACCACACGTTTAGTAAAGTTGAAGAACTCTACTAAGTCTTTGATGTTTATGCCTCTGGTCATTTACACAATCCAAATAATCTTTTCTCATGTCACAGGAAGATACATTCAAAGTTAAGCCACCAGTGTTCTACAATCAGCCTCAAGACCTTCAGTCGGACCTTTTCAACTCTGAAGACCCATTTAAAACAGACCCTTTCAAAGGTTGTTGCACCCTTTAATTTTTCCCTATCCATCTTGTCTTATACAGAAGGCAGCTTCCCTGCACTAATTTCTTTTACAGTCCCATTTCTTGCATTTTCTTATTTTCATACAGAATTTTGTCCTTTTTTGTTGCTGATAGATTTTATTCTTCCCTTATGTTTTTTCTTACTGTACACGTTTTTCTATTTTAGGTGACCCATTTGAAAGTGATCCATTTGGAAAGTCATCATCTACATCGACAGGTACTTTTGGACAACTTTTATTTTAGAGACTAATCAAATCAATAACTTAAGTGTCAGTCTGAAAAAACACTTAGGACTTCGATCTAAACAAAAGTTTTTTTGCCTTTAAGTGATGTGGATCTTACTCCCACTCTGAAATTCTAGGAACCACCAGTTAATTTCCACAGTCTTCATTATTGGAGGCCAATCCAATGCCATACAGATTAAGTGATTGATTAAGCAGGCTCTTTTTCAGACGTTCGGGTCCAAAAACAACTTCAGTCTTGTCAGAATTTAAAAGGAGAAAGTTTAATGTCATCCAAACTTTAAAGTTCTCAAAGAGATGCCTTTAATCTAGCCAGTTGATTGGATTCATCAGGTTTTATGAATATATAACACAGTAGAGAAGAGTATTGTACAGTTTAGATAAATGGGTCAATAGGTTCGGCTATCGGCTTTTTCTTTTGCGTCCCCTCCCAAAACCTTTGCGTTCCCTCACAAAAGGAAACGTAAAAGTATTACGAGGGGACGCAAAAGAAAAAAAATCCCCATGTCCCCTAGGGGGCTCCGTAATTTCCAGCTTAGTAGTTGGACAATAAATAATAACTATTTACAAAAAAAGGTTCTTTTAAAGTTGGTATGCAATATTAAAACCATCTCAAAAGACTCTCACGCTGATTAGATCAGCTGTCTCATTATGCCTGATCTCTCCTGCACAACACAACGCTGGCGACACGGGGAAGAATGCGGAACCTCTCCCTTAGAGATAGGGTGAGAAACTCGGTCATCCGGGAAGGACTCAGCGTAGAGCTGCTGCTCCTTCATGTCGAGAGGAGCCAGTTGAGGTCAGGGTGCCTCCTGGACTCCTCCCTGGTGAGGTGTTTCGGGCACGTCCCACCGGGAGGAGGCCCCGAGGAAGCCACAGGACACGCTGGAGGTACTATGTCTCTCGGCTGGCCTGGGAACGCCTTGGTGTTCCCCCAGAGGAGCTGGAAGAAGTGGCTGGGGAGAGGGAGGTCTGGGCCTCCCTTCTTAAGCTGCTACCCCCGCGACCCGACCCCGGATAAGCGGAAGAAGATGGATGGATGGAAGTTCAAATTTATCACAGCTGTACTTTATAGAAATTTTCTTTTGTTCAATTTAAATGCAACCAAATATTATATGGTATACCAAAATATTATAAACACTGCAGTAGCAAGGATTTAATTCTTAACACAAAAAAACAAAAAAATATTTGAAAGGAAAGGAAGGGAAAAAGGAAGAATTTTTTTTTTAATATATATATATATATTTAAAGTCAAGGAACACTGGTATTTTATATAGAACCACTTTGTAATTCTCATTGATAACATTGTAATTACTGTCAGTGTCTACAGCTTTTAATTATTTAAAAGCTTTTAATTATTTATTTATTTTAAAACTTTTATTTCAAAACCATAATTTTGCTTATAATGTTCTCTAACATTTACTCACTATAATTCAATAGGATAATTTTGTTAGTTCATTGCAGAACTACAGTGATTGCAGTTTCCCTTCACAGTTTCTCACTCTATGGCTCACCGACCCCTAAAGGATCATTAATATTGGTCCTGCTCTTCAGGACTCAGAGACAACAGGGGAACAAAACTCAGTCATTCTTTTCTCGCTAAAGAACTTCTAAATGTGAAGCAGTCTTCATTGCAGTGGCAATGTGTGTGTGTGCGTCACAGCTGCGTGTGTGTCACTTATCTTGAATGTCTCTTTTCCGCTCCTCTCCCTCTCCTCTTGGTGTCGCCGTCAATGCAGCGAAATCCTCCCCCGTCTCTATTCTCTGGGTCCCTGTCAGTCCAGCTGGTTCTTGTGTTGGGTTTTGGGTTGTCCAGATCATCCCTCAGTCAATGTCCATGTTGTGCACAGATGAAATAATCATCAAACAGTTCAGAGTCTTCTTCTCTGCTCTGAAGCATGTTTATCTTTTCCTTTTCCACGCCGATACTGGACAGCAGACCAGCAGAGGGTTTTAAAGCTCAGTTGCCTTCAGTTTTAGTCCAAATGTCCAACAGGAGACCCACCAGTTGTCCCCTGAATGGAAATGTTCCAACAGGTCTCTGGTAAACAAAATTAGGATCAGCAGGCACGTCAGTGCCTGGAGATGACCGTATTCTTTGTCTTCTTGATTCTTTGGATCCTCTCGATCATTTTCATCGGGTGGTTTTGTAGGAGGGACATAATCTGGTCCATGGGAGGACAGGTTTGAGGAGTTGATGTCAGAGTTCAGATGCACTGCAGTGCATTATCATATAGTCAAACAATTCACCCTTAGGAGGAGATTGCATGGAACCACGTAGACCCATTCTGCTTGAATTGGGTGGGGTATCCTCTTTTGACTGTGAACGTCTTCACAGAATCCATAAATCAGCTTTGTGTTCGCACTGCCATCACCCCTATGAGGGGGGCCTTCATTTTCAAATAAAGGTCTTGAGGATTCTTCAAAGTTTTAGTTCCCTTAATTTAGAACACCAAAACTCAAGAAAATACCTGCCTATGGACGCGGTCTGGGACTCAAACCCAACAATATATATTTCTTTATTATTTTATTATATTTTTATTTATTTATGTATTTTTTCTTCTTTCTGGGTCTAACCCAAAATAACGCCAAACTCTATTCCCCAGGGTAAAAAAGTTTATCGGATCCTTACTATTTTATAATTTATAAAATTAATTTGGTAGCCTGAGTGAGTATCCCACCTGATAACAGTGGTTTTGAGTTCATTGATTCCAGCGCTGGAGCCATGGAGCCGACCAACAGCCCTCTTCTCTCTTAAATCCTAAACGAGGTTTGAGGCTGGAGTTTAGTCCAGGTCGGTACCAAAACGTTGTTCGTCGACATCCTTGGATGTCCAGTCGAGGGATCCAGGTCACGGCACCAAATTGTCGTGGAAAAAAAAGTATTTCCAAGTTCTGTTCCGGTAAAATCACTCAATCAGGTTTATTCTTGAATTGTGCACAACTCAGAGAGCTCATAAGACAATCAATAATCAAGCCAGTCTGGATGCAAAGCTCTCCCAGGCAGAGACAACATGTAAGTTTTATACAATGATAAGGAATGAAAAACAAGGTGCAAGATGATCTGGTCCTGACGTAACTGTGGAAAACAACCTTCCAATCTTGTACATGTAATCCAAATAGTTCTTTTGGTGAGAGTTCACAAACATTTCATGTGACATTACTAGCAGATGTGACCTTACTGTAATCTTTTCCATAACAACACCGATTCTCATTTTAGTCAGGAGATCCTCATAATTACACTTGGCTGTATTGGTTACATCTTTTGGGATTAGAACACCAAGGTATTTCAGTGTGGTTTTGTCCAAACCGCACTGCACAAAGGACTGCAGGACTGGATATTGAAAATGTTCTTGTTGAATAACATTCTTGTCACAGTTCATGTTGTTGTTGCTGCAGTGTACCTAAATACATCAACTGTGTGACTGACCAAACAGTGTTAATGACATTTATTTCACTAACTGTGGATATGCTGTCTGCTATGGTGACACTGGAAATAACACTAAATAGTTTTGTTGTGAGCCCAAGCTTTGGGGTGCATAGACATTGCATCAGCATCGAGATATTCTTTACCTTTTTTGGTTATGCCCGAATAATACATAATGTTCTAAAATTTTGCCTTCAGATCCCTTTGAAGGAGATCCATTTAAAGAAGCAGATCCATTCAAGACTTCATCAGAAGATTTTTTTAAGAAGACTACAAAGATGGATCATTTTTCCATGATAGATCCTTTTTGTAAAAGTGCCACTTTACCCTGCAAGGTATTTGGAGTGTTAAGACTGTTGTACAGTATACCATGATTTGTGTTGAAATCATAGTATACTGTCCTTAATGACTTAATTTATTTTTTCTGTTGTCTGTAGCAAACAAGTCACTTTGCAGGAGGTGACCCATTTTCTACAAACCACCAGAAACCCAGGGGATCAGGTACAATTAATCATTAAATTTTATCTTTGCACCTGTAAATATTGTGTACCCTATTTTCTTCTTTCTCTGTGAAATTAGAGTATTGCTCTAGACTAGATTTTAGACAAAATCTAGTCTAGATTTTATCTAAGTAAGTGAGTAAGTAGTATGTAGCCTACTTAAGGCAGTAAGTAGGCTACATACTGTCTTGGTTTTATCCAAACGTTCATTGTGGTGTTTGTTAAAACAAAATTTGCCACCAAGCACGCCAAGTCTGACACTCCTTGTTCATCTTTTCACTTAATGCAGTTTAATCTAATATTATGTATTACATTACGTAATATTAATGTGTTTATTTAGATTATTTATTGTCCTAATGTGTGTAGGAGTGGACTCAATCACAGCAGGCAGTAGACATAGTTAATGTGGATATTTTTAATAAAATGAACTAACCTAAATCCAGGGGAACAAGAAAATCCAAAATATAAGGAAACGGGAGACACGAGGTTAACAGAGGTAGTGACTAGCAACGTGGTAACGAGACGGACTAGCAAGTTGTGACTGAGATGGACAAGCTTAAATACTGGATTCCTCCCAGTAAATGGAACAATGCACCTAACTAGATGAAATGAGTGATTGCAGGTGAGAGTAGTTTGCACAGGAACTAGCTGAGGGGCGGGGAAAAGATGGCACAAGGAAGCTAAAATCTCCTGTAGAAAACAAAAGGGAGGAAACGGGGAGCTGGTAACCTGATATAGAGACAAAGACATGACAGGGGCGCCATATAGATGGGAAGGTTCTGACAATTCCAAGGGCCCCTGACCAGCAGGGGGCCCTCCATAATTTTTTTGTTCATACAAATAAAAGAAATGGAGTCCTGTCAATTACAAAATTAATTCTATGTTTTCTAAAATTATTTTTAGCAGTAAAAATTAAATGTTACCCCTCCCAGACCAAAAAGCACACATTTACCCTGAATCCTCCTGGATCTGGATGAAATGACTCGTTGCTGCTTGGAGCTTGACGGTGTTCAGCAGCAGTCAGTGGAAGACAAGAATGACTTTGGGAGTCACTATGGAGCTAAGAAAAATAAAGTGAGGTTTTCAAAAAATAGAGAGACAGAGAAAAAGGTAAAAGTGTCAACCCAGTTTGTCTCAGAGAGGTGGGTAGACTGTGTGAGATTATCAATCATTTAGCTTAATTAGCTTAGCTACAGACTACTGTTTGTCTCCTTTTCACTAGCATTTAATGAATTAAGGAAATAAATTACTAAGATATTCATATATTTAACTTGTTCCTTGGAACTTTTTACAACTCTTAACAACAGTTGAGTCAGTCAGCAGCAGTTCTAACACACGTCCCTCCTGACCTGCCCTCTCCTAAGTGAAAATAAAACTGCAGTATGTAACTTTTATAAAAAATATTTTTTACATATTTGTTAAAACTGTCATTATGTTGTGACAGTATGGAATGAGAGATAATCTGTGATTTTTTTTCCCTCTGCCTTCTCCCAGTGCTATCTAGAAACAACCAATCAGAGACAGGAGAGTTTTAGTGCTGTCAATCACAATCTCATGTGGCTGCTCATCCCTATGCTGCAGCTAACGCAGCCTGTTGTGAATCCTTAGTCTAGTAAGCATAGCTACCAATGACAGCAGGTAAACATTTTTCATTTTTCCTGTAATGATAAGTTTCTTTTCGTCCTCCTGGTTCTGATTGGTTGTTTTTGGCCAGAACTTAGCTGGTAATAGCAGCTCAGGGAGCAGGTGGAGGAGATTGATTGTTTGCACAGATTATCTGTCTCATAACAAACTGGCACGACATAGTGACAGCTTTAACAAATATGGAAAAAACATATTTTTTATTAAAGTTATATACTGCAGCTTGAAGAAGCCTGGATTGCTTCATGTATATTTTGCATATTGCCTATGACTGTTGCTCGTGGGGAGAGACATTTCAGTAATCTAAAACCAGTGATGTGCGGTCAGGGGGCAGCGCCTCACCAGCCATCATGGAAAGAAAGAAAATATATAATAATAAAATAATTTAAATTGTTATATTCATCCGGTGGTTTGTATTAAAAAATATTTATTTTTCATGTAGTTTCACCAATTTCGATTATTCTTTCTTCAAAATCACAGAATTTTCTTAATTTCCCATTCAAAGGTGAGGCTGAGCAGCAGCTCAGCCTCACCTTGGATTGCGCAACCCCTGGCTAACTGCGCTGGCTGCTAAGCGGAGAGAGCATGTTGCTGTACGGCGTCAATAAAATGGTTTAAACATATTTAATATGTGAACTGATTTTCAATAATTTAGCTTATGTATATAAAGTACAGTGCTTTTTGTCACCAACTGTGTTTGTGTAACGTGTTTCGTGTGCTGAGTCATTAAAAACAGCAGAGAACAGGTTGGAGGTGAGGCAGGCAGTTCTCTTGCCTCATGGCAGGGGGCGCTCAAGATCCCAGACATTCCTCTTGTCACTCCACAACTGCAGAGTAAGTGACAGCGAGCTCGGCTAAACGATACGGTAAGCAAGTCAAGTGCAGCGATAGATTATTAGAGATAGAGATTTTTTTTTTCTCCTCTCGCCTATCCCGACTTTCAACATGGATGACTACATTTCGACACTAAAACAGTTTTCTTAAGTGGACTTTCAATCGAAACATCTATTTGCAAATCTGATTCTGATGACGTCAGTGCCTCACCAGCTATGAACCTCACCGCACGTCAATGTCTAAAACTAATAGAAGAAAATTAAGCAACCTACTTGCATATTGTATGCAGACTGTTGCATGTAAAATTTATGAGCAGTAAATATTATGCTTGTATCAGCATTGGACCAAAGAAAGCAAGGCAGTTGCAAGCCTTTGAAATTGTGATGCTTTTGGTGGGTCAGACAGACTCAAAAGATTGTAACGGCAGCTGTGTGGGGGTTTAGGGGGATTAAATGAAAATAAACTATAATCACTTAAAGCTTGACATGGACTCAGACATACAATAATAACAGAACCTAAAGTAACCAAAGAATAAATGTACCTAGAAACACTATGAAGGCCTGAAAATAAGGAAAGCAACTATTGGAGAATCGAAAGGCGCAAAACTCTCAAACATATAGGTAAACAAATAATACTCAGAGACGAGTCCTTTACTGCCAGCCACGACGGGTGGAGAGATTTATTAACACGTCTACCACGGATGCATCAATACAAAAAACATCTCATTTCATCTTCAAAAATATCCGGAAAATCTCTCCGTTCTTTGTCAACAGGCATTTTTATAACGTCTTAATGACGTAAATAAGTATGGGGGAAGTTTTGACCAATCCAGATAACTATGTTGGTTTGCGTCAAGATTCTTGGCTGCCCATTGACTGAGTGTGTGTT
>CAEGAD010044508.1:0-20161 GCA_903067055.1 Poeciliopsis paucimaculata
AGGGAACGGGATGGGAGTCAAGTTGAACAACTCTAGTCTCGCACCAGCAAAACTAAGGGAACACTTCTTGAAGCTGCATGGAGATGGGGAAAAGTAAAAAAGTATTCTGTGGATTCAAAACGACAAAAAAGAAATAAAATTTCAAATTAAAAAAATTAAGTTATTAAAAAATGTTAAACTCTTTTAAAAAAATCCAAATTTATTTTTAATTAGTAAAATAGGAAAATGTATTTTTGGGGGCTGAAATTCTATTATGGGGTTGAAATATTTTTCTGGGGCCAGAATAATGTGTTCCGGGGTTCTTTGTTTTCTTTGTGAGGGTTTTTGCCTGCTACTATTACATTTCAGCCACCAGATGGCGCCAGACTCACCTCTCTCTGGAGTGGTGTGTCGTCATCCTGAGCACCTGAGATCAATCAGCTTGTCAGGTGAGAACTATAAGAGGAGCTGACTGCCAGTATTCGGTGCCTGAGTGTTAGCCAATAACAGTACCTCTGAGCCCCTTCGAGTTAGTCTCTGTGTTTCCTCGTTGATCGTTCTCCTAGTGATTTCTCCTTGTTGTTTCCTGCCTTCAGGTGTTCCTTCCTGAGACGCCCTGGATCTTCCTCGTGACGATTCCTCCTGGCTTGTAAACAAGACCTCCCTCGTGACGCCGTGGAATCTATCCACTAGTTGCCCGAGTTCCTAGACTCACCTGCTCCGTCTGATCATAAGTTCCTCCCGGATTCCTCGACTGGCAGTCGCGCCGCTCCTCTGTCTCCGCTACGCCTGAACTTACCTGTCCGCCCTCCGACGCTCTTCCTCGTTGCCTTCCGGATTCTGGTGGCTGAGCGCTGGATCTCCTGGACCCTCAGAGAAGCAAGGACCCCGAACACTTCAGTTACCCCTCCAAAGCCGCTAACCACCATTCACAAAGTAAGACCTATCCAGTTACTCTGTCAATACTCCCGTCTCCGACGGACATTGAACTCACCATCTCTCCGCTGTGCTTTCCCCAGAACGTTCCGTGAGCCATTTCCCCTCCTGGACCAGACCCTTACCCTCACCGTTTTCTCTGCATTTATTGATTCTTATTGTCCAAATAAATTCACTTTTCACTATCAATAATCTCTCCTGTATTGTGTTCTGCATGTGGGCTAGAAACTTGGATCCCAACATGACAAATAAAGTAATACTGTAATTTGTTGTGAGTTCATGCATGACTCATTTTGTGTACCAGTAAAAAAAAAATATACCTATGTCTTGAATTTGTAAAAAAAATCAAGACATAATTTGAAATGCCTTAAACTAAAATATTTAGTGAGAAATATTTTATTTCTCACTAAAGAAGGGTTCAGTGAATGCGCATATGAAACTGGTGGGTTCGGTGGCTCAAAAAAGGTTAAGAACCACTGGTCTAAATTCTATTTCAATGGGTCTTAAAAGCGAGCTCAGTGACTATCATAAGAAACATGAGCTACAGTTGTTTTGAAAGAAGCTTTAGCCTAGCCTTTCCTTACCCATGCTCTTTGTTTTCCCATCTTTTTAAGGAATTTTGACGTAATTCTTAATATTATAGCCAGCTGCTGGTGTACAATAGGAATTATAGCGTTTTCCAAAGGAGGAGAGAAAATTGTCCATCTAATAAAACATCAGCATCTGGAGACAGAAACCATGACATGTTCTCCCCTTTCAGCTGGTCCTTTACATCTTCATCTCCTTTTATGTTTTAAAGGCCAAAAGCGGCCCACATCTTGGGCACTCTAGTAATAATAATCCATTTGTTAATGAAGTCCTTTACATCTCCAGTGGAAATCTTTATGTCCTTTGAGATTTCCAATGGAGATGATAGCAAACTGCTGGAATGTAGCTACAGCTGCCCTGGGAAAGAAGAGAGGCTACAAATTGTGCACCATCAACCCCTCTGACCAACACCAGCAGGCACTGTGGGTGAAGTGTCTTGCTCAGGGACACAGACAATGAGAGCGGGTGAACCGGGAATCAAACCAGCGATCCACCAATTGCAGGGTGAACTCCTTCTCCCATCACGATGCACACAATACTGTGTGTATTCTGTGAGTCACATGAAGTCCGCACACACTGTTTCCATTTTGGTGATTAATGTTGTGTTGAGATTTCTCAAGATAAATTCCTTAATTTTCCACAATCCAAATGGATACTAGAAAGTTTGGCACCTAGTCTGATGTTTCCTCTTCAGGACGGCCAATGCACGCCTGTTAATGCAGCATAAAGAGGCAGTTAGGTTGAACAGTGCCCTTCTGAATGGTTGCTGATTCTCAACCTGATGAAATCGGTATTGCATACAAAACAGTTCAATGTGAATATCGTACTTGATGTAAAAATTGACCTGTGTGCAGACACGTCTGGCAAACGTCCACTTTGAGCCCGCTCAAAATACGCTCACTGATGTGAGTGCCATGACTTCTCCAGCAGGAAGAATAGAGGAGTAGAGTCTGTTTATGTTTACAGGTTCAATATCATAGGGTAATTAGAATCATAGTCAGAATAATCACAGACATAATGTTTTGTAAAATGTTACATAAACTTAAAAAAATGCAGAAAAGCTACTTTTATGAGAAAATAATGTAGTAAGATTTGCACAGAAGCTTACAGAGTGTTTCTCTGCTACCATTTCCTGAAAAAAGGCAGCTTTTGATTGCAGCAATGTCTCCCATTTCAAATGAAAACATTGTGTTTTCATTGCCTGCACAGCAGCATAAAAGACATCACCATTCATATTAATGCCAGATTTGTCTTAAAACTTAAATCTGCTCCAGTAATGTAGCAGCCTTTTACAACAACCTTTTAGCAATTGCAGTAGCAACTCGAATGGAATTTTATGTTAATGTATTGCTCTTCTGAGATTACATTTATTTAGCTTTAAAAATCTGCTACATGCCAGATGATTTTATTTATTATGTCCTAATATGCAGAAATGAAAGAGGATGTGTTTATTTGTCACCATGACAGCAATTAATAGCCAGAGACACATTGATTCTTCACACAGAGCTAATGTTTTTCATGAGTGAAGTTGATTAAAATAAATGCTCTGCATTCAAGTGCTTTAGCACAACTATGTCGCTTAGCAACTGAACACGGAATCTGCCTTTTATATGACTTTTTTCCCCCCACAAAGCAGTGAATTGGTTTGTGTTTTTCTTTTGCAGCTCAAAAGCATAGAAACATGGAGACAGAAAAGGTGGGTCACAAAGACTGAGTTCTCCACACAAACAATTCCCTGATTGAGTATTTTCCAACATAAAGGAACAAATGATTACATTCAGAGTGCACCAGTCTCCCCTGTGAAGTGTTTGTGTTTCTGGCTTGAATATAAAAATGCTGACATGAGGCAGAAATAATAATAGCAACACGGAACATCTAATAATTTTTTCATTTTATGTCAAACACAAAGGAGAGGAAAAGAAATCTTTCAAATTCTGCTGTCAAGTAAAAATCTAAACTTTTAGAAATATTTTGCCAACTTTTAGCTTAGATAAACAGTATTCAATTAAATAAAAAAAACAAAAACAAAAAACAAATCTGCATTAATTTGCTGAATGAACATGGATTGATCAATATGGGGAAACATGTTCAGTTTTGGGTTTATTAGGATTCCAACACCATATTTTTGTTGTCTTTTTTATGAAGATTTAAATCTATGATCAATGTAAACATCTGACATAATGATCAAAGATTTCAACGTAAAACATTTTAAAAGATGTTTGCTTTGTGCTATGCTGCCATTGCCTTTTATTTATTTCCATCAGATAAAGAAGCAGTGAATGTTCATGCTTACTAAAAATGAATGTTTCATAGCTCTAATTTGCTAGATCATGTGGTTCTTATCAATGTATTCAGAACAATATTGTCCTGTCACAATAAAAAACCCTGTTATATGGTGACAACAGCATTTTTTCTAACAAGGCTTCCACAATTAGTTATAGCAATGTTGGGCATAATAATCCATAATAATCAATACTTTAAAATGAAACATTTTTTAGAAATCTACCAATCTATTTCTTAAACTTTACTACAAAATATCTTCAGCAAATTCCCTTTTGCATTGTCACTATGGTAGCACACAGGGGCTCACTAATTGCTTGGAATTCTTTTTGAAGGGACTCATAGTTATATTTTTAGGTTAAAAAAAAAGCAGCGTGCCTCAAGGTTCTGTTTTGGAGCCAGTTTTAATTACAATTTACACTATTTTGCTGTGTAAAAATTTGTCAAATATAGTTTATTATTGTTAAAATTCAACTGCTCTGGCATCTACATTTCTTCAGGCTGCTTTTGTCATCAAAGGCAGTGCAGAAAGGTAGAAGAAAAGGTGCCTAAAAATGACACAATCCCATCACAGTCGAATAGTTATTAATAAATATTTATTAATAGTTATTTAATAGTTCATACTGCTATGAATTCCCCGAATAACTGAAGAAACTTTTAGACTAGAATCTGTTTCCATTTTGGTGATTAATGTTGTGTTTTCACGTGTTATTTTGCAAAATTTATTCGGTCAACTTCCTCCAATTTATTTGTCCATAAGCGCAAAGGCACTTATGGACTAAATCATTATACCATTTATGAACTTTTTAAAATTGGTTTAAAACTTTTTAACTTTCTGATAAACTGTGCAATTTGTCTTTTGTTTCTAATTTCAACTCTCTGTGTGTCATCTGTGTTCATTAATCGCTTTTCCCTCTTCCTGCTCCCCTTTGCAGGAGCTGTTCAGTTTTCCTCCCTGATTGTGCTCATCTGGTTCAACACTCCACCATTTCCTTTCATTAGTATTTCAGCTCATTGATTTTCATTTTACTTTACTGGTTCCTTCTGCTGCACCCTATCTGGTTTCTTGTCCTGGTCTTCTCATGGGCTGTCTCTACAGGGTGACCCCGCCTCTCGCCTGGAACATAGCTGGAGATAGGCACTAGCACCTCCCGACCCCATTAGGGAGAAGGGCGAGCAGAAAATGGATGGATGGATGGATGGATGGATGGATGGATGGATGGATGGATGATCCTAAGGCTTCTAAGCTGCTGTCTGCATTTAAGCCTACTACAAACTCAAATATACAAAACCTAATTGAACATTGTAGAAATGGTTTGCTGAGTTTTATTTTACATCTTAACTTTCTGCAAGAAAACTTGTTCATTGGTATCAGAAATTGCAATGCAGTCTTGATCATTTATTTTGAACATTGAAGTCAGTGTAAATAAAAATTGTTTGGCTTTGTTCCTCTTAAATAATCAACCCACATTCAGGTCAGTAGTACTTGGTCTAAATTTTTCATTTAAATAAAATGTACTAAAGCTGAGGCTCAGTGTTACCTGACAGCAGGAGAAAGACAGAGACACTGATTATGACTGTAATTGTTAGTGCTCTGGTGCATGTAAAAGCATACAGGCAGGTAGGTAGCAGTAAGACAGGCATAACAGATAACAGGAGACAGACAGTCTGACAGACATGTGGACAAAGACAAAAGAGAGAGACAAGACAGACAGAGAGACATATTAAGAGACAGACAGACAGACACAAAGACAATAAAACTGTCTTTGAGGGGTGATTCACCCCTCAAGACTAACAGACTCGATTACCTTATTAAGCACCAATCATCCAGTTTCTGACAAAATCCAATCAGTTGCGTATTTAAATCAGCACTGTGTGTGCAGAAATCAGTTACTGTTTAGATCATTTTTACTAACAGCATTTTGATGTTAGCTCTAATGTTTGACTAACTTAACTTCTTCTGTTTTCATGGGAGAAAAACTAGAAATGAGAAACAGGAAACGAGGGACATAATGTGTATACATCTATACAGATTTGACATTGTACTGATTCATTTCCTTGCCACTTCCTTTTCCAAGTGAATCCCAAATTGGTTCAAATTTTACGAGAACTGAGAAATGAGCATTCCTAGCTTTTACTTGGATGTCGTCTTTAATAGTGACAAAGGGCTACAGTTGACACATTTTTTCTTGATAAAAATCTTGAAATAAAACCTGTGTTGTGATGGTTCATGTTTCTTCTTTTCGGTGTTTCAAACACCTGACTTCCTCTGCAAATCCCTAGATCAGATTGCAACTAGGATTGGATCTGACACATCAGAATCATTTCATACTCCAGAATTTTAATTGCACAGTTTCATAATAAAATTTATGCAATGATTCAAACCAGTTCCTGACAGTGCAAGTATAGCAAGATTAAAAAAAAAGTTCCTTCCAAACTTTTAGCTGAAATCTTTGATGCCTTTAATAAAAACTCTAATTTATCAAAAGCATCCTATGTTATTACTATTCATACATTTAAGATTTGTATAATTTTATAATTGAGTTAACCTAAGTTTGGAGCTATAAGATCTGACTATTTTTACAGAAAATTGACCGGAAGATATGCCAAAGGGAAAGAAAATCTGGAGAAATGACATGTTCAATTCTGTTAACATCTATAATTTCATTCATTTTTATTTCACCGGATCTATCCTTTATATTTTGAGGAGTTAGAAACTTTTATTACAGCTACTATTACTCAGAATGCTTAGACTTCAGCATTTACACACTAGAGGGAGCTGTATAAAGTAGCAGATTTAGTGTTTTAAGCAGAGATTTAATTGTCAGAAACAGGTGTGGATCCATGTTTGAGGGATCTCACAAATATTTGATATTGCACTCCCTGATTTCACTTAAGAACTTACAACAAATAACAGACAAAAATGACACAACACTGACGCTACGCTGGCGTCCGCTAACCAAACACTCAGAGTGTACCTGAGGGGCGATGCTTTGGGAGTGGCCACTCCGTAACCCTTAGAGTCAAGGTTTCCTCCTACTTTCATGGTGTCGCAGGGTTTCCTCTGCTCTATGTACTCGTTCATGGAGGACTCAAGTAGGTAGGCATACTTCCCCTTTGATTTTCTGACTCGTATTACCCCCTCATTGGTGCTCTTTACGAATACAGATGGGTCTGCACTGCGCATGTATGACCACATCTTTTCGAACACAGCAATCTTTGACCTCTACAAAGGGAGTAAAGAGCAAAAATGATATAACACAAAATTAATATTGTTTAAAACAAGTCGCACAATTTGTGAAGATGATATTATATATACTAAATCTATCTAAATTCCCCTGGTTTTGCACATCTTGCAAACTAGGATGTACAGTTTCCAAGATAAAATTGGAAACAAGTTCACTCAACATTATTTAGATCTTAATTTTCTGCCAGAAAGTAATTTAAAACAAGTGTTTGTTTTTTTTTTATATATAGTGATGTTTTATATAGTAAAGATATGTATATAGTAAAGGTTTTATAGTGGTTGACACACTAGCCTTCACATTATACATATCGTTTAAAGCATTCAAACATATAAGACTGAGTAAGAGGTCAGAAATGCATGTGTGTGTGAACTAATACTAGCCTTAATGAATGGCAATACATATATATGAATACTTATATCTCGTACTTGTCTGTGTGATAAGTGTCATTGAAGAGATGGGGCAGAATTTGAAGATCACGCATGCTTGGATCCTGAACAGAGCAATGCAGGTAATATTTATAATTTCACAAAGGACAGCATAAGACAAATTTCTGCAATTCTTAATGGTACCTTATTATTATCGACTATAAAAAGTAGTGTGTCCTGTGCCTTAAACAAAATAGCTCATATGAGCGCCGATGTATTGACTATCTGTGCTTCACGTCACGTCTAGAGTATCTAGACAGGTATGTTTGTCTGTTGGTGCTACCTTCTAAAACCGCTGATTTGCCAGCACAGACAGGAACAACACTGTCGTTCATAGGAGTTCTTTCGCTTATGGCACAGGTTGTTTGATCCATTGATCAGAAAATACAATTGAAAATTGTGGCTATACTGCTCTTTGTCAAATTACAGTTAGCCATGTTTTGCCTTCTTTTCTTTAAAGTTCATTGTCATTGCTTGATTGTTTCCTGTAATACTGCCAACTATTGGACGGGCCAATGTTTTTCAGTTTGGAATCCACCCATACTCAGTGTGATCTTCAAATTATGACCCGCCTCTTCCGTGACACCTGTCACACAGACAAGTATGAGTATCTCATACATACATGTATTGTCATTCCAGCAGTCTAGTATTATTTCACACACACACACACCGACACACACATACATTTATGACCTCTCATTCAGACTAGTAGCTATGTCTGCTTTAAAAGGCATGTATGTAATAGTACATGCCGTCAATGGTATGTAAATGCAATTTTAGTTGTGTATGTGTGTGAAGGGGTGGGCGTGTGTGTGTGAGTCTATAGGGGTGTGTGAGGGAAAATTGTATGCATGTGTGATCATTTAATAGTGTATGTGTCTAATTTTATTTTGCATGTGTGTGTGTGTCCACAGTAATATGTGTGCATATAAAAACTTTGAAAGAAAAGATTCGATCAAATTTTGACTTACACTTAGTAACCTCTGGTATTTGAAAAAGTGTCATTAGATAAGTTGAAATAAGTTGCACTAACTCAATCTATACTTTTTTGATTTGGTCTAATTTTAACATAAAAAGTTTAGTTGTCAGAGGGAATTTTTCATTTGTAGCACAAAGAAAAGCAGCTAATTCTTTAATTGTTGTGGTATCAAGAGTGAACATGCACACTAACCTTGAAGAAGTCTTTGGTAGAGCCTCCTTCAAGTGTACCATAGGCAATCTCGGTCTGCTTGGCCAGGTCTTCTGCGCTCTCTATGGGGGATACCATTCTCTCCACAGTGAGAAAAGCTGCCAGGTTGGCTGTGTAGGAAGAGATGATGATGAGGGTGAAAAACCACCACACCCCTCCAACAATTCGACCTGAGAGGGATCTGTGGAGAAGAACAGAAAGTAAACAACAGCTTTTCATAAATTTAGGAACTGCTGTCTGCATTCTGGACTTGGACTTATTTTGATCAGCTTTTCCTTGCATCCTGTGGTGCAAGGAAATTGGTAAGTCTGATTGGAAAACAGAATATACAGTTTCACTCATTTGCTGATAATTTTACTTAATATGTAAAACTAGTGTTTAAATCCAATCTTACTGTAGCAGCATCACTACCTTTTGGCCTAGCAGTTATTTCATTGTTTGAAATAATGTCTTTCTTACCATCAGAAGGAGTGCTTTAAATACTTTGGAAATGATGGTCAACCCTTTTGTCTCACCAGAGTTAAATCATAAAGGGGTAAACACTGACAGTAAACATTAATCTGCACAATACCAAAACCTCCAGCTTCTTCCACTCAGAGCCTTTTCTAGAAACTGACCTCAACAGACTTCAGTTGTAACATGTTTGGTTGAGCTGCTCACATCAAATCACTGCACACATTATTTAATATTATTTTGTTTGACTTAAAGCTGTACAGTAGGTGCAGAAACTGCAGTTGAGAGTTTCTGCCTGCAGGATATTCATGCTTCACATTAACATTGAATGCATAGAATACATTCAGTCAAATCCCACCAAACACACCCACACACACGCACACGCACCCCCACACACACAGACTGATCTTGTTTAGCCCTGCGGCCCCATCCGCAGGGCTAAATGTTCACATTGATGTTTGATGTTCACATTGATGCAGTTTCAGCGTAATGTGGTTTACAACACACTAAAGAAAAGTACCAGATGAGGTGGATTTAGCAAGCAAACCAAACTTCCCCTGGTCAAGGCAGCTCAGCATCAGAGAACCAGTTCCCTCTGGGGTTGAGACCAAAGTGCCAGCCAAAGTAAAAAGTTGTGACTTCCATGTTTTAAAGAATCTAAAACCGTCTTAGCATCTACTGTGCTATTTTTAAAAGAGCAAGCTGTTTCACATTGATGCTAAGTCTTACAGGAGGAACATGGATAGATAAAAAAAACCAGTTGCTTACTCCAACTTTTTGGCCAAGTTTGTTCTGTTTTGTACTGTCTCAGAGCACAAATGTTGAAAATGAATAAATGTTTCTGTCCTATTATATATCTCATTTTTGTCTGGAGATGGTGTACTCTTCATAAAATTATAACCAAATTAACTACCAGACTCTCCATCGCGACACAAACATGACAAGCCTCTCCTAAACCAGAGACAATACCTAAGGCATCTTATCTGGGCTGAGGAAAAAGGAACTGGAATTTTGTGTAGTTGATTTTAGCTGTTTAGCTGGCTGTGGTCCCTAACCCCATTTTCCTTTAAGGTAATTATCACCAATGAACAACAGACTTCTTAATGTACTATGACATATGGGATGGAATATGCCAAAATAAGGCCATTGTCAGGAGAAAAAGGCATAAAAGCAAAGCCATAAACTTGCATGTGGCATGATGGACCTGACACACATGGAGAATAGAAACAACCTCAAGCCCGACCACAGCTGAAAATACTAAAAATCAAGCACCATGTCACATGCAATCAAATGTTTCAAGTGTGTGTGTCTACATCAGAAACTGATGTGTAAAGAGGTGGTGGTTTAATCACAGCTCAGCTATGACAAAAAGTCTCCCTGATATTTTGCTTTAGACAGGCAGCTTAGTGAATAAAAATACTGGTTATGTGGTCTTTTGTCTACATATGCATCAGTTATCGCACAATTTATTTTTATGCCATTCACTCTTACCTGGGGGAGATGTCACACCCCTGCTGCATGAAGGCCCCAAGTGAGAACCAGAGAGAATTAAAGATCCCAAAGTCGTTAGTGTGTTCAGGAGTTTCTTTATCTTTCTGTTGGTTCTGGTTCTGATTCTGAGCCTGAGAGTAACCTGAAAGGAGAAAATGATGACAAAAACTGACTAATTAAACTTTGATTACTTGATTATTAAAGTAAGAATCACAACATGGGAGCAAGTTTATCAGGTGGTGATGATTTTGAAAATGGTGAGATACCTGGAGATTGAGGGTCTTCTGAGTATGAAGTGGGAGGAGCTCGTCGAGATGCTGAAGCTGGAACAGTTTCATCTTCTTCATCGGACTCTTCACCTTGCCACTCGTAGGGACTGAAACGACTCACCTGCAAAAAGTCATTTTATTACAGTAAAAAATACATGGCATTACCGTAAGTCAAAACGGCAATAAAATCTGTAAATTTATGGTAAAAAATGGTGAAACACCAGTAGTTACTGAACGTAATATCAAAAACATTTTATTACTGTAGAAAATACATGGAATTACAATAGCTCAATAAACATATATTTAAGAAATTTTGACAGTCATGAAATGTAGAAAACACAGAAATATATTGTAAAAATATAAGTAATTGTAAAATTCATAGAAAAATATTGTAATATTGCCAGGAGTTAATTACCCTAAAATTAATGGTACTAATCGGCCAAAATTAATAATTTTTCTGATATTTAGAGCTACAATGTAAAACCGTAAACCAGTCTGTAAAAGTAATTTTTACAAAGATTAAAATGCTGGTGTCATATTTTGGTTTCTTTTTTAATAATGCATTTTATACACCAAACTGAAAACTCAAAGGTAGACCAGGGATCAAACTGGTGATCCGCCGCAAACTCCTAGAGCTGACGCCACCATCGTCATTTATTAAATGGTGAATTTGGGATTATTTAATTTTATGCCAACCATAGATTTGTCATACATTAAGAGAACTGGATGTTAGGGCCTGCTACTTGGATGAAGCTGAGTTGGTTTCCAATTGCAGCTTCCAATTCGGGAAATGGCTAAAGGGCGATTACACCTCATTTTTCACTACCGTCAGCATCTTTAATTTACCTGTGATGATTTCTGCATCACCAGTGAGCCCCTTTCACAGTTTTAACTGAAGTTAGCTAATTTTAACCAACTGATGTAGAAATGTTTCCCTGTAATTTTTGAGCCACGCTGTTTATGTGCATAATGCATAAGTCTTGAAGTTGTCATGTCAATCATAATATTTGAATTTGTTTATATTAGATTTTTTTCTAAATTTGTCCTGAATTGGTAAATTGCTTCCAAGTCAGTCCTGAGTTTCTCTAACAGGTCAATGTATGAACCATTAGCTCTACCAACGATCAACCAGTTTTCTGAAACAGATTGAAGGTGCATCTTACAAACCATCACACGCCATATACACACCAAATAAAGGCTGTTCACTTTTTAAATGGTCAACCCTTTTTTTCTTATTTTTGGGATTTTTTTCTGTTTGACTTTCTTCATTGTGTCATCTATGCTGAATTACTTGTCAAAAAAAAAGTGAAGAGAAACATATTTTTCCCTAAAGGAAGAATGAAGACAGAAAATTCCCTGAAACAACAGGTTTTCATCGGATGTTTTTTGTTTGTGTTTTTTGTCTGGTTGCAGAGAGGATCACACCTGTCAACAATAAAGAAAGGCTTAAGATTTTCTGAATTTTCAGTCAGAAATGATCACACTGCCTGGTTGAAGTACCAGTCTCCATGTGCAAGTCAACAAAGGTGAAACAAACATTTAAGCAAATGCTGAGTTTATATGATGTTTATGTTGAGCATCATTTTAACTGTTGCTTTGTTTCTGTTTTCCAGCAGAAAAAAAACACCTGATTGACAAGGAATGAGTTTTAAGCTCAACCTGTGACTGGGAAGACCACATCCATGATGTACACCATCCTAAGCAAAGTCTGAACTCAGTGACTTGTTACGCTCAACCCAGAGCAGGAATCCTTTTGTTGCCGTTTTTTCTTCAACAGGTTATCCCTTATATGGACACATGCTGTTTTTTTTTTTTTTTTTTCCAGATCTCAGTAATATTGTGAGGAAACTGGACAGGAAACAGAATCAGTTCTTTTTTAACAGAATTTTTAAATAGAAAAATAGAAACCGTATCTTTAAGTGGATTTCTCGTAATCTGTATTTTAGTTTACGGTAATTTGGATTATTTGGATTATTTCTTTATAACTTTCCATATTGAAATGTGGACAAATTACACTTTCTTGTGTGTTGTACTGTAATTTTATGGTAAAATTCTGGTAACAACAGCTACCGGTAATTTACCATTAAGTTTTTATTTTGGTTTTTTTTTACAATAAAAAGTCAATATATTATACAGTTCTGCTGTGTTCACTTACATAGACTAATCTTTACGATATATGTGTTGTTTTTATGGTAAGTTGCATAGAAAAGTTACAGTTCTGAACTGCTAAAGTCATGGTTGCCAAGATATTATGCCTCAGGCAGTATGACCGTATCTACTATGGCAAAACCACTGGTCTTTTTATTTGACCATATTTTAGGAAATACGTTATTTTACCTTATATTGGGAAATACACTAAAATGCCAGCAGCTGCGGTTGCCAGATATATTGCGTATTTTAGCAAATTTTTAGAATATGGCAAAATACTGGTAGTTATGGTTGCCAGAACTTTACAGCATAAAGATGGTAAAGTTCTGGCAACCACAGCTGCCAGTATTTTACCGTAAATTAGAGCCGTTTTTTTTTTTTTTTTACTGTGTATCCTTAGGCAAAGAAATGATGGATAAGGATCAAAGTAATGGTTTATTGGGCTGAAATAGCAAATATTTCTGCATGTGGGTGAACTGGAAAAAATAAGTGTGTCGCTGACAAAAAAACTGCAGTTGAATGCTTCTTGCTGTTCACCACCACACAGCATAACATTCAGTGACCCATATTGGCTCTTTGCTACATGTCAATGATAACAAATGCATGAAGAAGAAGGGAATAAAAAAAATTGAACAATGGATGACATTTATTGTGTTGTCTAAGCATAAATTTGCTAAATTTATGATCCTAAATCCTAAAAGGGGTTCTGATGCAGTAAAAGAACCAAACGCTGATTCTGATTTATTTGGTCCCGTAATGCTTGGTTGAAGATTGGCCAAGCATGACTGGCCAAGCATGACTTATAGAAGTTTGCGTCGCAAACTTCTATAAGTCAGGGTGCCTGGAGGTTTGCGACGCATCCATCAGGCACCTGACGGGAAAGTGTTGGTGTGTTGGGGGCATGTGTGTTTATGTTGAGAACAGCTCCATGTCAGTTTGGCATTATGTTATTTGTCTTCAACTTACAACAACATATATAAACTATTCCTTTTGTAATTTTAAGTTACATTAAATTCTTGACAGTTCTAATTTTCCTAATAATTACTCAATAACTAGTTGCTTCCAAATGTAGGGTGGATGTACCAATAGTTTTTAGTTCATTCTAGTTTTTACAAATATTGAAGAATACTTTGTGTTTTTACAAATTTGATTAGAAACAAGTCTATATGAACAAACATTTCTGACCCCTGCCATCGTACCAGAAAGAGCACCACACTGACTCCAATGTAGGCGAAAACAATGCACATCCAGATCTCATAGGCCAGCGGGTCAAGGAAGGAGAAAACGCCTGGCTTGGACTTGGTTGGTTTCTTGATCATGATGGAGATTCCCAGAGACATGAAGGGTTTGGTGAAGTCAATGTCTTGCTCTCGGACGAGAGTGATTGTCAGTGGGGCGACGGCCATGTCTGCCTTCTACAGGAGGACACAGACAAGAGATGTCACCCAATGGAGGAGGTCTTTGTTTGGTAAAAACAGTGAACATGTCTGTTGCTGAAGCCAACAGACATATTCACTGACTCATAATGAAAACATGTGTAGAGCTGTCACTGTTGATGTGAGCGTGAAGCTCAAAACAGGTGCTTTTTAAAACACTTGGCCTAACTTACAAAAGCAATTTCTTCGCTCAAGTGAAAACATGTCATTGCAATACCTTCCTTGTACATATGTTATAGCCCACATGCTTGCCTTATTTTTAATGTTTAATGTCATGAAAAATAGCATTTGCATAACCCTAACCCACAACACTGAGTGGGACCCCATGCCGTCATTCACTCAGTTTACCGTCATTATATAACCCAGTGTCATAACATCTTTTGTCATTTACACCAGACTAACTTGCTGACTTGAAGACCCAGCCTCAGTCATATTACAGACAAAAGGAACCATTGATATGACTTTTAACAAAAAACAACATCATTTTCCTTAACTTATTGTTTTAGCCAGTCAGTTTCTGTTAGCATGTATCCAATGCAAGGTACAAAACGAGCTGTTTATGTAAGTTGTGAAAAATTTACTGTCGTTTTATAACCTACTGAGTACAAGAAAGGCCTATCTTATATTAAAAAAACGATAATTCCACTATCCCATTGTTCCAAATGTCTTCTGGAAAAAGCTGTAATCTTTGGAGGATTCTTCCTCTCGTCTCGGCTTATTTCTCAACGAGGCTTGCGGTACTTGCACTGGATCCAAACCCTGTGCATGGTGAGTTGTTTCCCTCTGGCTCCATCCTGGCTTCCCTGTCTACCTTCCAGCAGATGTGAATCAGCAAACAAGAGTATGATGAATCTGGCCCCAGCATTGTCCACAGGAAGTGCTTCTAAAAAGACTTTCAGTTCTAAGCCCTCCACTTTCCCAAAAAAACACTGCTCCAGCCCGAACAGGTTTTGCAAACCTGCACCAACACCTGTGTTGAGCCGACACCTCTTCCATTCTGTCATCACTCTGGCTAGTGTCACCCATGATGGGGTGACATGTCAGTTGTGCACGTCATTCCAGATGTCTTTGTTCTGGAATGAACAAAGACATATTTGCCTCTATGAAGGTTTATTCATAGAGTAATACCTTCTCTATGAAGGTAGAGAAGGTATCACAGTACTACATTAAGCAGTACTGTGTACTGCTTAATGTGTAAATTATGTAATCTGAACTTTTTTTCAGATTAAGCTATTACCAATACTTCTGACAGTAAATACATTTATTTATAATGCAAAGCTGCTACTAACGCCACTAAAAGACGTCGACGTAACTAAGATTTGAAGCAAATTTTGCTGACGATGGACTAATTTTTTAAAACCAGAACAGAGGAGGAAAATCTCCAGTTTGGATCACAACCCAATGTTAAGCTTTTTACGATTCCATGATATTTACACTATAAAAGATTATTAAAATAACTTTTCTCTGACTTTCTCTGACTTTACTAAGTCAGAGAAAGTTCCATTTAGATCTTTAAAAATAGAAGCTGTATTGTGCCTAGCTGATACAATGCTGAGAGGCCTGATTATTTTAATTTGTATGTAAATGCTTTAGAGATGTGTGGCATATCCGGTTCGTTCCTATTTATTCCTTCAGCCTCCACAAAACTGAAGAGGGAGATCACTCTTCTTGAAATTTCTGTTATCAATATTTCCATAAAAGATAGCTGATTTCACTAATGCATTAAAGTTTTCTATGAAACAGTGAGTTCAATGTGCAATATGAGAGCCTTGGTTTGAATGTTGTTTTATATAGAAATTTTGCCCTTACTGTACAATATTTTTATTTTGTTTTTGTTCTATCTTTGTTAGTTTATTTGCTTTGATGATTACCTGTCACTTTGCAGATGTAGCACAGAAATTTCCCCATTGTGGAACAGTAAAAAAACTTCTGCTCTCTTCCATTCTTCTATGTAGAATTGTCACCAGATTAGCTGAAACAGCTTGATTGTCTTGGATTCTGTAACTGCCTGTTATATCCAAACTCACCCCGTAGACCAGTTCTCCCACCATGCCATTCCACTGCTTTGTCTCCGGGTCTCTGGATCCATACTTTCCATCTCCCACCAGTTCTAGGCGGTAGGTGAAGCCAACATGTTTGGCAATCTCAGAAGCTAGTTCAGCACAATATCCTTCGTACTTGTCATTTCCTGCAAACTGCTCATGGTTCTTCTTCAGCATCATGTAGGGAGCTTCCTGTGACCACAGAGACAAACAGAATGTGAAGTCATCACCGCTGCTTTTGCAAGATTTAGTACCATGGTATCTTGATTCATTTAACAAATCAAATCCTCTATTTTTTCACTTCTGTCTGTGGGAACTGTGTGTCATGACAGAATAAAAAATAACACATTTTGTTATTAAGTGCCAACAAAGAAGTAGACATAGGATGAGTAATATTCTTAATTGTGTCAAATTCAAATCCCGTCCTTTATGTGGTCCTCTACTGCTGATGTCAAGCTACATCAATCAGTCACTCCAGTTTTCTGTGATTCCACTATGGTGGAAATTTGCACAAAATCCACAGATCCACCATTTTTTTTTCCCACAAATGCATACCTCTGAGTTTATTGACAGCTATTAATATCTTAACAGTCTTTTAATGTGTTTTATCAATACATTCACATACAACCCACTTTTGAGGACATTCATGACTAACATGGCTAAAATGAAAATGAGTTTGATGCCCCTGAACGACAGTTCTGAAGTATAATCCATAGTTTTCTCTAAACTGCTTTCTATTTTCAAGATTGATTTTAACGGCATTCATGGGATGGATTTATACGTTCATATTAAAAAGTAGAAGTTCAGAGGAACTATTGAGTTTTCTGGATAAACCCACAATGTCTGGTTATTTTCAGAGGTCTAAGCGTGCTAATGCTGTGACTAATGTTACTCATGCTGATCACTTTTGTTTCTTGTTGAAATGATGCAGAGCACAGGTGATCACTAAATGGCACATTAATGATATCATTCTCTACAGTATTCACACAGATCTTAGCACCATCACATTAGCCTGTCACACTGATAGTGACGTCAATAAGTTTATTGACGTCACCAATTAATTGGTGAAATTGTCATGGGTGAAATTTCACCCCCTTTACCCATTAAAAATAACTGGTCAAGAAACTTTTTAGTTTATGGGTGAAATTGTACTGATAAAGATAAAAATTTTAACCAGAAAGAAATAATCACTAGAGGAGTGTCCAATAATTAGAGCCCACATAACAAAATGTAGAAAAAAAGTTGTCTTTTTGTCTTATGAAGACAACTACAGTTTCAGGTTCTGAAATCAGAATCTTCAAGAGAGAAGAGAATCATTTATTCTGAGGCAAGAAACAGTTATAATCTGGTAAAAGCAATTTTGGAAAAAAACTTTTGAAATGATTCTCAAGTGATGCTAAAAATTACCATGTTTGTTCAGGCAAGTCTGTTGTGATAGTCCTAAGACTGGTACAAGCATCAGGGTTCAGAAATGTTCTCTTAACAAAAAGTATGTTTAATACCTGCTTGAAGGTTATGATCAAACGTAGCTGAACACATATTCCAATTTACTGAGCTGCAGCTCAAACTAGTCAGATTTTGCACTGTCATAAACTGGGTTCTTTGAAAAGGAACAGAAAAAAAAAACTATTGACAAAAGTAGAAAACAATTAGGACATTTCTGATTGCTCCGAAATTCAGATTGAATTTCAGATTTGTTGCTATACTTCTCACTTGAGGCTAAAAACAGCTCTGTTGAAACAGGAAATAGTATTCAATAAGACCAATACCAATAGAGTGATTAGTATGTTTGTAAAGTTAAAGTGAAGATGAACTGTGCAGCATGTCATTCTCCCAGTCTCACCAATATGGTGGTGACAATGTAGGTTTTGTTCAGAAGATTAACCAGCTCTTCTGTCGCCAGCCTGGAGACAGGTGTATGCACGTAGCCTCTCTTCTCATTCCAGATGCCTATCTAGATGCAAAGCAAACACAGGCTCATTAAAATCACAGCGAGGGACACTCAGCACAGACCAGGAAAAGGTTAAAAATGTATTGTTGTTTTATAAAGGAAACCACGATATGTAACAGATAAAGCCTCTGCTTTCATTTGGCTCTTAAATGGGATGAAAAGAGACAGAAAACCCAAGAAGCTTTTTAGTTTATTCAGCATTGAAAACACAATGAGAACATTGTATTTCAGTAGGAGTTTCAATTGAAATAAATCTTGAGAGTTATAATAACTAGACCATACACACTCAGGAGTTTTACCTCAAATGTGAATTTTACTGTTGCAGCTGTTTCTAATGAAATCCTCACCCCAGCTTGTCATCTTCCTCTTATCGTCCAGTTGTTCATATCCTGCTTTACCCAAAAGTGCTTTATGTTTAAGTCATGATTTTGTACAAACTGGCCGGAGCAGAAAAACATTAATATAAAACTATCCAACCTGCTGAAGGATGTGAGGAGTGGGTGGGTGTTCATCTCTAACTTTCAGGTCATTTGGTATCCCACTTTATTTTATTGTAAATTTCTATTTTGTGGCTGGCTTCTGAATTTTGCCTCATTCTCCTTTATTTTTGGCATCTGTTTGCATTTTAAACTGGTCTTTTCATGATTTTGCGTTGCCTTCAATCTCTGGCAGGTCTGAGCACAGTTTTGGATCATTATGGGTCTGGTTTTGTTTTTTCTATATTAGGTATGAAAGTAAATCCAAACAAAGACCAACTTTACCTTTTTCTGGCCTGGTTTGGTTCTATTAAAGCTGTGATTTGTTGCATGATAAATCAAGCATAACTGTTTCTAATAACAATGGAGGGATATTAGCGTTTGAAAGAGTTCAATAGAAAGTTGAGAGTCTGCAGGTTTCTACCCTAAGCATATGCTGATTGTACTAATTATCACAGGTTCAATCAGAGTAGAGGGAACTAATTACTGAAGGAGCTGATGTAGCTAAAGCCTGCTGACTTGCTTCCCTAAAGTTTGGCTAGAAATTTGATACTCTAAAGAAAGAATGAGCGGCTGCACCTTCCGGGGCCCCATGTGGCTGAGCTCCATCACAGTCAAGGTGTAGTTGGTGCGGTGTCCTCGCTCATTAAACTCAACGTGACCAGTCAGTCCTTCAAGACGAACCTGCAAAAACTAAACATTACTTTCAGTATTTTAGAACAAATAGAAAACAAATACAGAAGTTTGTGTCTACGTGCAGTATATGTATTCATATATATATATATCTATAGATGTATAAAAATTCCCTTCTCACCCACCGCGGGTGGTTCTTATCCTCGGAGCTCAGATCCTCTACCAGAGGCCTGGGAGCTTGAGGGTTCTGCAGTATCTTTGCTGTGCCTAGAACTGCACATTTCTGGACTGAGATATCTGATGTTGTTCCTGGGATCTGTTGTAGCCACTGCTCCAGTTTGGGGGTGACTGCCCCGAGGACCCCGATGACCACAGGCACCACTGGGTCTTCACCTTCCAGGCCCTCTCTAGTTTCCCCCATGAGACCCTGGTATTTCTCCAGTTTCTCGTGCTCCTTTTTCCTGATGTTGCAGTCACTCGGTATTGCTACATCCACCACGACGGCTTTCCTCTGTTGTTTATCCACTACGACAATGTCCAGTTGGTTCGCCCTTACCATTTTGTCTGTCTGGATCTGGAAGTCCCACAGGATCTTAGCTCGGCCATTCTCCACCACC